>JAQIXD010001160.1:0-17098 GCA_034699985.1 Minunthozetes semirufus
CTCTCTCTCTCTCTCTCTCTCTCTCTCTCTCTCTCTCCCTCCCTCTCCTCAAATAATATCTTACAATTATTTCCTGGTTTTCATCGGTAACATTTGTCTCGAAATTCCATTGTGCCAGAGCAGATTTATGAGAGTCGAGGGTTAACTTTGGTTCGATAGCTTCAAGAAAATTCTGAGCAATCGCCTCATCTTTAATCAGATTATTTATGGCTAATAATCCCACAAATAATAAGAAGTTTAAAATAATTATTGTTTTCATTGAATATTTAAATTATATGTGATCTGAGAATAAACTCAACTATTAAAATGTTTAATGAAATTCATTGAATGACAGAACAGAACTAAAAACATATTTCATTTCTAAATGGATTAAAGCTTTTGTGAGGGATAACCACGTTATGAGTATTGCTTAACTTAATATGAAAGATAAATCAAAATTTTTGTTCTTACCATACCATTACTTTGTATTGTGTTGTATCTCATTTTTTTCCTGATCCAATTCAAATAAGACTTTTGAAATAAAAATTTCAAAAAATCATCTTGATAATCTGATAAACTCTTTAAAATCTTTATAAACAAATATTTGAATGAATGATAAATAAAATATTTTTATTAAATTGTATTAAAATTAAAGGAAAACATTTGACATTAAAATGAGAAACAAGTTTTATATTTAAAATGGATTTCAATAAAAAAAAGTTATTTAATTTTACTATAATAATACTACTACAATTTTCACTTTGTATTTTAGTGAATTAAGCAATATTATTAGATTGATACAATTTTAATTAAATAAAGTTTTCATAAAAATATCTTTTCTTTTGATAATAATCTCAAAAATTAAACATAAAATCGATATAAATATACCGAAAGACAAACAAACAAAAGAAAATAACAAATGTTCGACATTTAGCTCAAACCTACTGTCAAATAGACTTTTGTATGTTTTGTATCCAATATTTGTTTGTTTTATTGAATTCATATCCATATTATTCGACCGATCGCTCAATTTATAAAAATCGATTCCCTCTGACATCTTTTGGCTATAAATACCTGATTGATGCAAATACTTTAACCTATGTATTAAGTTGAACATTAATTTTATTTTAAATAAACATTTTCTATGTGTGATAAAACATACATTCTTGAAAATATCTTCTTTAATTCGGGACTCAATGATTTTCTAATAGGGAAACCAAGCAAATTGAAGTCAGTGGGTTCATGGCTTTGAATAAGATGATATTGATGGTAGTGCTCAATCACAAGTCTTATCAATTCTTGTGACTCAATTAAAACCATATCTTCGTTGATTATCTTCATTATTGTCTTTTCTGAAAACTTTTCCTCGTGTTTAATATCGATTAGTCTTCCTCTCAACTGTTTGTGTCTATCATTTATCAATGATTTGATGTTTGACATCTCGATCACCATAACCCTGATCTGTGGATTTGCATACAATTGATGGAAGTTCTCAATTCTGTTGGGCTGTTGACAGACTTCTAACGCTCTGATATCACTTTGAAAACAATTTATTAGAAATAATGACCAAAACGACCAAAAAATGACCAATAATTTTGTTTTGTATCTCTTTATAAAAGCGCCTGAAAACAAATTATTATTTAATCTCTAATTATATTTAAATTACATGTATTTGAAATTACTTCTTCCTAATAAAATGGCCAAGTAATCAAACATTATCATTGATTTTGAATCAAAAGAGTTGTAATTATTTGTCAAAAGAGTTAAGACATAGATTATGAACAATGAAAACAGGATTAAAAGCCAAGAATTATAAGTAAAAGCACTCAAAACATTAAATAGATTATATTTTGAGTAACTTTTTGGTGAACTTAATACAGATAAAAGTGTTGAATCGGGAATATAATAGAGGAATTCCACTACTTCCTGACGATCAGCATTTAATGAGTAAATTGCAGGTACCAAATCAGCTACCTGTTCAAAATAAATTAAATTTATATTCAATATTAAATTTAACTTACATTTTGATGAATAAGACCAAGAGCACCATTCCATGAGCCATTTGGTAAGCGTCTTCCTCCGAGATTATCGTATACTATATTGAATAATATCCTAATTGTTTGAATGATTGAAAAAAATTATATAAATATTAATCAAATAAAATTTAATTTTAAAAATATTACTTTCTCTTAAAATACTGTTTAATCATTTGAATGAAATACATATTTGAGTCACAAAATAGATTCTGTTTTAAAATCTGGATGAAATCAAAACTCAAGTTCAGATAAATTATTGAAACTCATTTTTCTCACTTTATTGGCGAAAACAGCGACAATAATAAAATTCGGGCCAAATGTTTGATTTGAGTAAATGTTATCTTTATTCAAATGAATACAAAATTGTTTTTCAAACATAATTTGATTATTTTTTAAATATTTCACTCAAACATTGATTTGGAACTGATTTTGAATCAAAATTTTTCAATATTTGGAATATTATTATTCAATATTATAATTAAATCGAAATTTATATTTCCTAATAAACATTATTTCAATAACTTTGTGTAATAAAAACCAAAATTGAATAGATTTGATGTATGTTTACGATATCTAATATTTATGATATCTATTTGATATATAATTTCAATTTAATGTCAATAATTCATTTATAAATTATTATTTATTCACAACAGAACAAATAGGAAAATTAGAACTGTCTAGTTACTTTATTTAATTGCGAAATGATTGGATATATTTTCTAAGTAATTAGATTTAAGTTAATTATTCTTGTTAGATCAACTCGTGAACCAAATTATAAAATTGAATAAATGGCAATTAATTCTTGATTTCAATTAATTGATCATTAATTTGTTTATTGTAAAAAATGCTGAAATAAATCATATGATTGATTTTGATTACGTGATTTAATCTTATTTTATGATAGATTTAATCTCTATTATGAAATCATTTTTCAAAAATTTATGAAAACAATTAAACATTGAAATCTTATCGGAAATTAATTGATTTCAATTAAGCCATGAAATAATTGAGAGGCGTTTTCGCTAAAACAAACTTCATTTAAATCACATATAATTTTGTGTTTTATATTTTGTCAGAATATTTTCCAAATAAGCTCAAAGAAAACATATTTTTAAACAAATTAATAAACAACTTCTGTATTTAGGAAAAATGAATTTTAAGTTTTCAAAGTTATTTTTATTCTTTGCCATATTGTATCATGCAGATTCCACATCAAACTCAACAACAACTTTGGGATTAAATAATGAGACATTGAATTTCAACACAACTTTAAACTTTAATTCAAGACAGAGCTCACATTCAACAGAGAGCTTTAATTCAACTTTAAACTTTAATTCGACGACAGGTTTTAATTCGAGCCCATTCTTCAATTCCACAAAACTCAACGAAACATTGACAACACCAACACCAACACCAACACCAACACCAACTTACAATACAAGCGGTAATATTGGTCATTTGGAATTCTGTTCTAATGTCGGATGGCAATCACGATGCATCGGAGAACACCACTTATGCGTTGATAACAAGTGTGAATGTCAGCCAAATTACAATTGGAATCAATTCACTCAAAGATGTGAATACTTTATATGCAATACATCGACCGAATGCCAAACCTATGATTCAGACCGTTATTGTCAGTCAGGAGAATGTGTTTGCAATGAGAACACCATAATTGATACACTAAACGGATATAAGTGCGCAAATAAGACATGCTCATCCTTTAGCGATTGTCCCAATTATAACTGTAAAGATGGTGTTTGCGAATGTAGTCTCGGATTCACAATGAATTACGAGTCGGGAAAGTGTGAAAGATTCAATTGTTCCACTAATACTGAGTGTAAATCTTTTGACCAGAATATGTTTTGCGATAGAAATGGTGACTGCGTTTGCAAAGACGTATATAACACAGATTTTTATGACGGATCAAAGTGTACATCAATTCCTTGCTATCACATGAGTTCGTTATGTGTCCGTCAGAATCAAGTCTGTTCTGGAGATTACTGCGTTTGCGGCGATAATTACACTTTGAGTGAAATAACCGGAAAGTGTGAACTCAATTCCTGTTTGAATTCAACAGACTGTCAATCAAGAGATGAGCACAGCTTCTGCTCGAATGGATTTTGTCAATGTTTTAGTAATTTTAAGAAAATATATTCAAAATCTGAGCACAAATGCGGACGAAAATTGTGTGAAAGTGATTCTTCGTGTCCCGATTCAAATGCTCTCTGTGTTGATGGTCAGTGCCAATGCCTACCCAACTATCATCTGAGTAATATAAGTGGTAAATGTGAATTTTACTCTTGTGCCAATTCGAACGAGTGCCAAGATTATGATCAAAATAAGTATTGCTCGAACGGCACCTGTCAATGCGATAACCAAATGTTTTTTCCGGATCCTTCCAATGGACTGAAATGTTCGGAAAAATCTTGTAAAACGAAAAATGATTGCATTCATAATAATACGGTTTGTTTGGATGACTTTTGTTATTGCGATCCACAAAATTATTACTATAACGCCAGTACCCAAAAGTGCCAGTACTATGAATGTCAATCCAATGACGATTGTCTTAACCATTTTGATTACGATTTTTTATCTGATATAATAAGAGTTTGTCATTTTGGTCAATGTATTTGTCCGAATGGGTCTAATCCTGATAAATCAAACGGTGGAAAATGTATCGCAGAGTCTAATACTTATCACAAATCTTGTAATTCAAATAATGGCTGTCATTCTGGGGAGAAATGTGTCGATTCTTTGTGCAGATGTGCCCCCAATTACCGGTTTGACCCCCAATTTAAAGAGTGTCGCAAATTCGTGTGCAATCAAACATCGGAGTGCGCTGACTATGACTCAGCCCGAGTGTGCAATAGAATCAATGGACAGTGCGTTTGCGGTAATGATTATGTAGTAAATGAAAGGAACGGTGATTTATGTACGCGAAAGTCAGTCACATTTGATAAGCCCTGTGCGTCACAATATTCATGCTATGAAAATGGTCAGCGATGTGTAGATGGGATTTGCAGATGTAAACCCAACTACATGTGGACACAAGACTCACAACAATGTGAATATTTTCGATGTAGTTCTGGTCTAAACTATTGTTCCGATACTTTTGATTCTTTTCGATATTGCGATCCATTCAGTGGTTTTTGTGACTGTCTTCCACTTTATACTTCAAATATATCAAATGGTGGTAAATGTATGTTCAATACACCAGTAATTCCTACCATATATCCAGTTACGCCGACCTCAAATACCTATGATTATACCTATTTATATGTTTGTATCCCGGTCATTTTTATTGCCTCAATTGCTGGCGGTTTATACAGAGTTAATCGAACTGTGAGGCGATCAAACAGAACAAAACGTAACGACCAAACTCACCCAACACAATGTCAACCACCACCTCCTTATACTGAGAGAACTTGAAAATTGTTACCTTTAAAATCGATTAACTTTTACTCATTTAATTTTATTTATAATATCAATAAAAGGTTTTTAAAAGTTGTTCCCTCTTTTAGACTTTATTCGAATTCAAGCAAAAATTAATAACTATCACAATTTATGAGTTAATTTATAAAATAAATATATTTTAAATTACTCATCTAAGAAAATGTTCAGATAATTTCTAATTTGACAATTTGTGTGTTTTTTTAAATAAATTCTTGTTTTAAAATCGGATTTACTTTTATTTGTATTTTTGTCACGAAATGAAAATTTTAGAGATGAGTCACTTCATCATAAGGTTCTCCATCTTCAGTATTTTCCTCGTCTTCTGAATAATCGATATAAGGAAAGTCATAATTAACACCAAATGGATATTGAATTTGAGGCTCCGGCTCATCGAAAATCGTTAGTTCTGGATATTCTGAGAAAGGATCGTCTAATTGAAGAGGTGGTCCCTGTTCCTCAATATCTATGGGCTGCGGGTATTTGGAGAATCGGTTCTCCATTTCTGTGAAGTCTGGAAATAGTGAAAAAGCACTGACTATTTCGTCATCCTTAGGCTCTGGTAAGTCGATAACTATATCATCTGGATATTCGAGGTAAGAATTGACTGAACCAATGGATGAATCCAATTCCTCGTTATCTGTAAGATCCGCAACCGGAAAAAGAGCAAAAGGGTTGTCATCATATGGTGGCTCTGGAAAGTCTATATACTGAGGATATTCAGAAAATGGGCCAATAAAGTCATCGGATGTTTCGGGAATTTCGATGACTTCCATTTCAAAATTTTCTGGAATATTAATGGAACCCATATTTTCTGAATCATCTTCTATTTGAAGAAAAGTTGAATCCTCAGGATTGGCACAAATAGCAGGAAAGACCTCAAGTTGAGAGGGACCTCTATTCTGATAATTGTTGTACAGGTTATAGAATTCTGTGGCCATAATAAGAGAAGGGGGAACAAGAATAAACATTCCCAATATGTAGAAAACAGTGAATAAAGTTGTGACTTGTGGAGATCCTTCTAAAGGTATGAGCCAATAGACCAAATTTGCCATAATTATGATTATTGCAAAACAGATAATGACTGCACTATAAGTACGATAAGTCCATCCACTGTTTCTTAATAAATACTCAGCGAACGTCCAGTTATCCATTGAATACCTAAGCTCTATGTTTCGATAGGGTGTGCGGCATTCGAAACAGACAAGTCTGTCCTCCGAGTCCTCTGGTCGGCTCTCAATAATAGTTTTTAGACAATTGCGACAAATATGGCCCATAGTTCCAGTACAGGCACAGATCTGAATGCCCATCAGATTATCTCTAGTAAAGCATATTTTGCATTCTGGTATATTATTGTCTTCTTCTTCGGAGTCAGGATCCATGAGAGCCTGTCTTATGTTCCGTTCGAATACGGAATAGAACCCTGGAGTCAAGATTTAAATTTAAATGATTCTTAAAAATTTTGTTTTTATTGTTTAAAAACATTTTATATTTAATGATTACTCAAAATATAAATTATATATAAATTCTGTCAAAAATTAATTATTTTATAGAATTATAAGAATCTCGAAATCAAACAATTATTTAACAAAATATTTTTCGATAAAAATTTTAATTATTGTTTAAGAAAATGAAAAAATATTTTCAAAAATCAAAATAATATTGAAATTGATTCTTAAATAAATACATAATCGAGATTATAGTGATTTTAGCTGTTATTATCTAATTATTATCTAATTAATTATCACCTAATTATTGACTAATAATGTCATTAATACGTAATCTAGTACTGATTACTATATTATAGATGAATCGAAATGAAAAATATTATTTCTAAAAATAAGACAATAAAAGCAAAAAGATTTCCGATTATTAACATAAAAAAGAAACTTTGGATCTGATCGATATTTAGGTCTTTTGAATCTTCCTTTTTATTAATTCGTTTATCTTTTTTTGCCGCTTTTCTGCTCTCACTTGTCATCCAGTAATCGAAAAATCCGCCCTCTTTTAGACGAGTTATTCTGAAAGACAAACAAAAAGTTTGACTTCATTTGAAAATTGATTGAATTTAATACATTTGTTGAAATTCTCGACAATATTTGAAATCCTTTCGAAAACCAATTGATATGAAATCGAGAAAAAATGTCGACTCTTCTGACGGTTGTGGCAAATGAAAAGACTGTTCCCCATAAATAAGACCAACAAATCTCAAGTATTCGATTACAGTTACGAAAGCCATCGATACTTCAGATTTAATCACATATTCGACGGCCTTTTCCTCATTTTCGACAATTTCGATGTATTTCCCAATTTCTTTATAGAGACTGAACTCTGATTTCTTTTAAAATAAAAGTTTCGATAAATTCAATGAAATATCACTCAAAATAAGCAATACTTTTATGAGTTCGTAAGCACTTGAACTCCTGTCTGTGCGGACACTGATTCTGTTATCTCTGAGAGCTTCGGCCAACTGTTGTATTGTGTCAATGGTATTACCTTTCAGGGGTACTGCCATTAGTGAATAAAGGCATTGACTGTAACTCTTTGTCAGAACCAAACACATTAAGATCCAAAAGAAAATCATAATTCTTATCGACAAATGAGAGGGTAGGCGACATGTCATGGGTTGGTTAAGTAGAGCGGCCACTGAACTCCAGCTCAAATGAATGTTTCTCAGCGCCGGTATCGGCTTATAAAACAGTCGTATTGTTATGAAGAGCAAAATCAAAGACAAAATAGAGAATAACCAAACAAAAGGACCAAAAACATTGAAAATCATCTCGAAATTAGTCTTGAGTTTTGGCAAAGAAGTCATAAAAGTGACATAAGTTATTGTACAGGGGTATGAAAATTGGGTTGTTTTCGAGCGCTCGTATGTAATCGATAATTCAGATATTCCTAAATCTGCCCTCTGTTTGCAGTTTTAAAATATTACTCATTTTATAAAATTAATTATATATGAAACTCACTCCTGTGGACAGCATTCCGATAATACCAGTCCATGTATTGTTAGGATATGGTGTTCCCCAATCATCTCCGCAGTTGATAATTGAGTAGGTGAAGTTGAAAAGTTTACTAAACACAAGCAGTAGTTGATATTCTGAACCTCCGATCAAATCCCAGTTCTTTATTCTGTAGTCGTATTTCATGAAAATATAGGGCGGATTCTAAGAGATAGTAAATTATTGATATACAAATCAAATTAAACATGATAGATTATTTTTACATGATTAGCTGCTACTGTTAATGATGTTGAGTTGAAATTCAACATTCCTTTCAATCATTCACTCATTTTTCTGATTGAAAACAGCGTTCAAATTATGATCGAAACAATTGAATAATATTTTGCTTATTTTGCATAAAAGTGTTCAATAATTTGATTAATACACTAAAAGTGGTCACATTTTTCTTATTGAATGAGTAAGCAAAATGTATTAATCGATTTTCAATTTTACAAACTTTTATATGAAGAATTTATCAATTGATTGATAACTTTTGCCAAACCATCAACTTTAAGATAATATTATAAATTGAAAGACTATAATAAAACTATAATAACTGCTTAACACTCGCATTACCAAAGGTTTGAACGAACGTTAACTACCAAAGGTGACATTTTTTGCCAAACATATTTAAGGCGTTTAAACCATATTTAAATTAGTTTAAATCAAATTCATCATTAACAATATAATCAATAAAGATGAAAAGTTTTTAAAAAATGAACTTTGACCTCAAAAATAATGCTTTTTCTTCAAATGAAATCATGCCTTCATATCACTTGTTTATGCTTCTACACACACACTTACTCATAAAGTTTGTGGTTTCACTTCAAATAATCTATTTTAATTTTACCACGGTCAATTAATTAAATATTTTTTTTAGGTATTTTTAACAAGAGATGATGTAGGTACAAAGTCAAAGAGTGTCAGAGGTCAACTCAATGGCATTAAGATTTATTTTAACATTATTTGACCCCTTGGTAAAAATTGTTAGCTTTGGCAATGCGAGTGTTAAGTGACACATTTTTTTGTCCGAAAATCAAAATATATTCAAAAATAAATAAATAAATAAAATTCTGAAAAAGATTACCAATTTTAATAAATAAATGAATAGCTGACACTTTTTCTGTTTTAATCTGGTTTATTGTAACCAAAATTTACAGATGAGTCACTTAATCATAAGGTTCTCCCTCTTCAGTATTTTCCTCGTCTTCTGAATAATCGATATAAGGAAAGTTTTCGACATAATTAACATCTAAAGGATATCGAATTTGAGGCTCCGGTTCCTCGAAAATTGTTAGCTCTGGATATTCTGAGAATGGGTCAACAGGTTCAAGAGGTGGTTCCTGTTCCTCAATATCTATGGGCTGCTGGTATTCGGAGAATCGGTTATCCATTTCTGTGAAGTCTGGAAATAGTGAAAAAGCACTGACTATTTCGTCATCCTTAGGCTCTGGTAAGCCGATGCCTATATCATCTGGATATTCGAGGTAAGAGTTGAATGAATCAGTGGATAGCTCTGAATCCTCTTTATCTATACCATCTAAACCATCAAGATCAAAAGGATCATAATCAGGGGGATCTGGCACATCTAGATCCTGATGGTATTCATCTGGTATTTCGAAGACTTTCATTTCAATATTTTCGGGAATATCAATGAGATCCATATTTTCTAGTTCTTCATCTATTTGAAGAACAGCCGAATCTCTGGGCAGACCATCAATAGAAGGGATGACATCACTAAGTATTGAAGGGGGTCTAACCAAATAATTCTGATAAGCTTTATATAAATCAACCACAAAATTAATAAAAGGAAGTCCAACAAAAACCATAACACCAGCATAAATCACACCTACCAATATCCTAACTGCTTGATCTTCTGAGTCAGGAGGAAGGAGCCAGAATATTAAATTGACCACAATTGCAATTATGGTCACACCAACCAAAGAAGAAATAGTACCCATATAACTCCAACCATTTTCACTCAAATATTGAGGGAATGTGTAATTGTCCATTACATATATGAGCTCAATGTTTCGATAGGGTTTGTTACAATCGGCACAAACCATTGGAGGCCTCAAATTTTCTGTTCGGTTCCCAATAATAGTTTTGAGGCAATCGTGACAGATATGAGCAACAGTTCCTCTACAGTCACAAACCTGAACACCCATTAGGTTATCTCTTTCGAAACATATTTTACATTCTGGTATAAAATTGTCCCCCTCTTCAGATTCTGGATCCATTTGTGATGTCTTTAGATTTGAAACAAATTATCCAAATGCTAGTCCTTTCCAAACAATTACTTTTAACTTCATTTTTGAAATAATAGGCAAAATATATACGTTTTGTTCAATTGTTTAAAATTTTTAAAATTTTGCTTAAATTTTAATTTTATTAATTTTTTTGGGCAAAAGATTTTCAATGAATTTATTAGTTATTGAAAAATTGAGCAAATATTTTGCCCAATAATCAAAAACTCAATAATAATGAAGAAATTTTGAGAACTTTTAAAAGTGAAAAATAAATAACAAATAGTTTTGGATGAGTTATAATTAGTGATAACCTGATCCAAAGCTAAAACAAATGAATCAGGACAATTATAGGCCAGAATGCAAAGTTTGCTTCGAAAGAGGTAGCCTAATGGGTGTTCAGGTTTGTGACTGTACAGGAAGTATAGGTAATATATGTCCCGCATGTCTCATATCTATTATTGAGATCGGACGAGAAGACCAAATGGGAAGACTCATTTGTCCTGATTGCCACAGACCCTATCGAAATATAGAGCTCAGATATGGAATCGATAGGACGACATTCAATCAGTTTCTACAGAGCGATTGCGGGTGGAGTTATGGTATTCTTAGTTTTGTGTTCGGCACCGCCGCGGTATTCTTTATCGGTTCTAATCTAGCATTTTGGCTCTTACCATCACACAGTCATCCAGTGATTAGAATTATGTTCAACTGCTTTTATGGAATAGCCATGCTCATTTGTGTCCCACCCGTTGCTTATCTTTCATTAGAAACGTATCGAGCGCATGAAATTTATGCCAATAGACCACTAGTATTAGAGATCAGACCTGCTTTACCTGCACTGCCTATTGAGGATTTGGATATTTATGATCCCGAAGAAGAAGACTTATCAGAAGAAGAAACTTTTGAACCACACAGTCCTTTCTCGCATTATCCAGAAGTCGATGAAATGATAGAATCGGATGACTCGATAACAGATGAATATTTTGATGCTCCCAACGATGACTATGACTCAGACGAAGACATATATGAAGACGCATTATAAGAGGGATACCCTTTTGATTAGTCCACTCATTAGTGAATTATCGAACAAAAATAGTATCGTTTTATTAAAATATCAATAAAACAAAAAAACTTTAGTCACTCATAAGTCATCACTTATTTAATTCAATAAATCATTTTTATTGAGTGGTTTGAGAACAAAATCATAGAATTTCATTCATTTGTTTTAATGAATTGCATTTTTTTTGTGAACAGAGAGTCAACAAATGTCTTCAATCCTTGAATCAAACGAACGTTTGAAGAGTTTTTGAAAGAAAAACTGATTTTTATTGAATATCTTTGAAATACAAATGATTTTAATTCAAATATGATTTTCAGCGCTATTCTCATCGGGTGTCACAACAATCCTGACCTCATCCTCATTGGTTCGGGCATTTGAATTGTCACCAAACAGTGAACTTAAATCTGTAGACATTCTTGAGCGCATCGCTGATGAGGAAGAGCTTCCTGGAGAAGGAATCACTAAATAACCAAAGTCTCGATTATTTGCATTAATTGGTGAGTCGTGAGGAGAGCCAGACTTTATTATGATTTCCATATTTGGTACTTGCAAATGGTTCCTGTTCTGTACGGCCAACTATAAATTGAAAGCATCTAATGAAAGCCTTTTTACTTTAATTATCTATTATTTGATTTAATATTATTTATATTCAATCCTTTCAGTCATTTCTCATAAATAAGTCATATATTGTAAGTCAAGAGTAACTCATTTATAAAGTATTTGGGAAAGGAATCAATAAAAAGAGAATCATTGAATTCATCTCTAATAAGGTCTGAGACTTTGATTATCAAAAATATTGGGGAAATAATAATAAAATGTATGATTCAGTGGACATCAGTATTGATACTTACTCTTTGCTGAAACTTCTTATGAGAAGCAAAGCCTCTGCCATCTCTGTATTCTTGATATTGTGATACAACGCATAACACAGAATAAATCTGTTGGAAGACAGTAATAGGATTATATACATGATTTCAAGATTTTATTAATTGATTTCCTTTAATACTATTGTTTTTGTATCCAATTTTCTTAAGAAATAGCTATTTGTTTGACTCTATTGTCAGATCATTTTAGAGATAATCAAAGAAAGTAGACTTACATTTATCAAACAAATAATCAGATCAATGATGAAGATAACAATCAGGTAGGAGTCGAATATTGTCTGAAATTAATTCTTTAGAAACTCTTCATATTAATCAGTTTAAGGATGAGAAAGGAGATTCAATTATATTATATTGAATGAAAAATTAGATTCTTTATATTGAAAGACCTTTCCCATCAATTGCACATCAATTAGAAGAAAAGAAAAATTCAATGATATGCTTACCGTTTCATATAATAAACAAAAACAAATAACAATATCTAATAATGTGGTCAACGATACGCTTATTATCCACGGAATCAGAAGTTTGTAATTGTCCTCAAAATAAGAAAAATAAGAATTTAATTAAATTTCTTCGATTAGTGTCAACACTAATGTCAACACTAAAGAAAATATCTTCTAATTTAGAGGCAATTAAGACAGTATTAGTAGTCTTTCGTATCAATCAATTGAGTCAGAGCTGTTCACTTCTATCGCGATAATACTTGTATAAATATTTTTGAAAGGAAAAGTGTCGTGTTTTAACTCTATATAATTATATTACAAAGAATACTGTATATTAAGATTAAGTAAAAATCTGATGTTTTCAACTTTCATATAACATGAGAAATCTAATTAGTTATACATCCCTTACACTGTCCTTCCCATCACATCCCATCCCTTAATTCTATTCTTATTTCCATTTGATTAACAGAAAACAATTTCAATGAAAACTCATGTCATTTACGGAAAGATAAATTCAATTATTGTCAAACCCTCACCAAAACTTTGTGTAATTTAAGAAAATAAATGCATTATAAGATTGGCAAACTAAAAATAAAGATTTTTTCAAGTAATGAAAGGTCATTTCTTTAAGAAAACCATGTTATAATAGAAGTAAAATTTTTGGAAAAGATATCGATTGAATTTATTCTCTTTTGATTTATTTTTATAAGAGTTTATTATTTTAAATCACAAGTTATATCGCATTTCATGAGATTTGATACAATTTTTATCAAACCATTAAAGTCACAGTTTTGCCATAATTTCTTAAAAAAGATGTCTTAATATATGACTTACGGCATAGAGTCCGACAATAAGTAGTATCGATGAGATGACAGTCGCCAACGAAAACATTAACGTTGAAACTGTTAAAGCGAACAGTCCTATCCGTTTGGGGACAGAATAATAGTAAGAATTTGAGATCAATTCATTTCAACTCAATTGAATAGAGATAGACTATTGATTAGGGATAGCTAAGGAAAAGAGTAAAAGCCAATAATATTTGATGTATTTGATTGATCTATCATGATAGTACACAAAAATTTAGCATAAAATTCTAGTGTAGAATGAATTATATTTGAGCATGTTCAAACTATCATATCTCACTATACAGTAAATGCAGTTAAACGAGTCATTAAATTATAAAAGAATGGTTTGCGTCCTATTATTAATGAAAATTTCAAAATCATAGCTCTTTGGAGACATTTATCATGTTTTGAAATTCTGGTGATTTCAAAATCTGTCGGATCATTCGTCTGAAAAAAAACTTTCTTTTTTTTTGCTGAACATCTGAACTGAAAATCTTAGTTCAACGAACTTTTATGTAACAAATATGACATAAAAAGAAAAAGAAATTTAATGTCACTTTATTTAAGACCTGGTTGTTTGAAGACAGAGCCCACATGGAATGCACAGGTCGTGAACACTATAGTATAGAATGCCTGTTAAGTGAATAAAGAATATGATTATTAATTCATTGATTAATTATTGTTTTGGTTTGCGATTAAAAATTCAATTTTGATGTCAGTTTTTGTCATATTTTTCATTCAAATATTTATTGATTTTTCAATTATTATCTAATAAAGGATTTCATTGAATACATATTTCATAAATTGAATGATTATTTCCACGAAATAATTTTTAAAATATTTTGTCATTAATTTCCAATTTATCATGGTATTTTTCCAAAGTGAACCCTTTGACTATTATCAAATTCTAAATCTAATATTTCATAGAAAATAGACTTTTATTTTATAGTAATGCGAATAAATCTCTAAGTAAATGAGATTTCTATTCAATACTTAACTTTAAAACTCAAAAATAATTTTACAAAAATGTGATATTTATTCAACAAAACAAAACAAACCCATCTTTTCATATTTTAAATTCAGGAATTGGTTTAAGATTTTCTTATAAACAAAAATAAGTAATAAATTATAACTAATTTTCATTTCATAGTTTCCCTCAAAATATAATAGAACTTTTGTTTCAAATTATGATCTCTTTTTAAAATTAATTCAAATTTTCTATTTCAGTCTTCAATCAGAGTATAGCGACTATTCAGTTAAGAAGCATACGAAGACATGCAAAGACATGGGAAGACATGCAAGCTCTTTTTCTTATTTCCAACTTTCAATCAAAATTAATCGTTTTAAGTTATTATGAATAATAGTTTGCTTTATTAGCTAATAAATAATGGTTATTTATTTTTGTGGCTCAAGAATATTCTATAGGTTTATAGAATTTATTTTTAAGTGCCTTGCTCATCCACGAATTAAAAAAAGATAAATGAAAGAGTCTTTATTTGTGAAAAAGAGTTCAACTGAAGTGCGTTTGGAAGACTTCTGGTCGAGTAATGAATCACAATCTGGTCTCGAAAGGCCTGTTATCACAGTTTCAGACTTTTATTTTAATCTTTTTTATTTCGGGCGAAAAAAATTCAAAGCTTTTGCGGTCTGTTTGGAGCCATTCCTCCATTCTATCGACTATTTTGAGTCTTTTGGGTCTCAAATACTTTTGAGTCCATTAGTAGTGAAGAGAAATAAAATATTATTCAATGACTTCTTGTCATTAAAGAGAACAACAATTTTCAAAACAAATAACAATTATATTTTAAGTGAACTTTAATTAAATCTACTGAGACTTGAGTTAAGCCACTTTTGTCTCTAACTAGCAATTAGGTCCACAACATCTCTGATTTATTTGAGAATTGTTGAATTAGCTAGTTTAGCTTGGCAATTCATTCGAAACACAACTTAAATTTATTCTAATTTGCAATTAATTTGTAAATTGTATTATAGGATAACAGGCATTAAATTCGTTTTCAAATAGAATTACCATGGTGATTAAGAAGGTTTACATAACAGGAGGAAAAATTCTATTAAGCCATCAAAAATTTATACGAATCTATGAAAACTAAATTTTCACAAACTTATCCAAAATAATAAGTAGCAAAAATAATCATATGTTTTTATAAATGAATGAACTTACCAGAGTAAAAATGGCACTGGCAAAGCTGCCTTTCCTCACAGAGTCATAACAGCAACAATTCTGCAAAATTGCCATTTATTACAATTGATTGACTTTACTCAAGATATGAGGGAATGAGAGAATCAAAACATTTTTATTGTGATTTTCAATCAAAGAGAGCACAACATTTGGTATATAATCTTTTTGTGAGTTTGTGACCAGACTTCAAAACTCTTGTATTAAGGAATGAGTGAAACACTGGAAGCTGGAGTTCAATCAGGAGCCGACACAAATACACGCACTCGCATTCGCATCTCTTTTTATCTTTTGCTCCGGACTTTTGGTGACATTTGGCTCTCGTATCATAACTTTTGCTTTCAGTTATTTATTTGTAATTTTTTTATCTTTCAAACAGTTTTCTTATAGAATCACAAAACTGGAAAATCAAATAAAAACAAAAGTGTACATGTTCATTCTAACATAATAACAAGCACAATTTTAGTAGATTTTTTTCATTGGTCCAAATAAGTGCTATGTTAGGAACTTTCCGTTTGATGTGCTTGTGCGTGTGAAGAACATATCTTATTATAATTGAAGAGGAAATAAATGCATTCTATTTTCAGATAATAATATAAAATGAGAGAATATTTATTTAGGACTTATTCACTATTTTATCTACATCAATAGGTTTACATCAAACAAATTAGAATTGGAAAAGAATCAATCATGATCAAAATTTTCCCAACTCAATCATTTAAAGTTGAAAATCATAGCTTCTGAGTAGAAATTTTTGACATTTAATTAATTCTTTAATATGCTTTATATGAGTTTATTATTTGAATCGATAAAAGTCAAATGTTTTGTTATTTTTAGAAAAAAAACAAATAAAGTCTCATCTCTTCTATGATTAGGCTGACCAGATCTACTTGATTATCAAGTATTTTACTTGATTTTAGCAATTTTGCATGATACTTGATGATGTC
>JAQIXD010001161.1:0-17076 GCA_034699985.1 Minunthozetes semirufus
AACAAAAGACAGAATAGATTTGTTGTGAAAACTGAGAGAAAGGAAGAGATTTAAAACGTTTTGTCAGAAAAGTATCGAAAAAATATTTTCACTATTTTTTGAACCAAAACTAGAGTTCAATAAATCATTGCTTTCTTAGACTAAAAATAATAGCAAAAACTGATCGAAAAATAGGATTTTTTTTGCCCATCACTGATGACATATACCAGTCCTCCTCTAAGCCAGTCCTCTATCTGTTCTTAAGTGATGTCTATTTGCAGTCGGAGTAGAAATAGGAAAAAGTCTACACTTTTTATAGCTTTTCCATAGGCTGAGTGTCGAAACCATTCGGTCAGTGCTTACGTTGCGATCGGTTTTACGGATAAATGTTTTTGTCATTTGATTGTTGAGACAAATGAAGGACTGAATAAAGAACTGAATAATTGACTCAAAATTGCCTTTACTTTCAAATAACAAATACTTTCGGGAATTGTTTTTCTATCCTTTTATTCGATTGGAAAGCAATTTGACAAATGAACAAATGAACATGATCAATTAACTTGATGGACAAAATAAGGGTTAGAAAGAAGATTAACAACTGAAATTGTATCATCCAACATTAATGTGTTTGAGAACAGATGTTTCCAGGTCTAGGAATTGGTCAAAGATTTGAGAGAAACTGTTCTCATTAAAAGGCGCTATACCTCGACATAAGTGACATCTAAAGTGTTAGAAACAAACCAATTGAATAAATTTGATTGATCTTGATCTTCTTTATTATCTGAAAATCGTTTAATACGATACAAAGATTTTAATGTGATGAGACTGACATGGTGGAAAATTAACAAGATCAAAAAATAAACAAAGTCTTAAGTTTCCAAGCAAATTCCAGCTAAATTTGATTAATAGTGTAACTTGCAAATATCTAAAAATTACAGTTTGAACCTGTGATTTTTCAATAAAAATTGGACCATGGTTATTAATTTTAGATAAGACTACTGGATGTTTAATAGTGAACTGGGCTATTTGCCACTAGATATATGAGATCTGTTCTCCCATTTTGAATATTTTCAATTGAAAATAAAATTGGAAATTAGCATGATTGTATGTTTGATTGGTTGAAAACGAGTTCAACTAATCTTTTGTATTAAAATGACTTTGAATTGATTTTTGTAATAATGAAAATCAAAGCGGAAGAGTGTTGTTAGTAATGACCTAAACTAGAACTGTCTAATATAAATCACCTAGTTAGTTAGTTCATGTTTACTTATTCAAAAAGCACTAATTATTTGCAAAGAAAGTAAAATCAGTTAATATTGATAACACATTATTGGCCCTGAGCAATTAACCTCTTCTTATTTCTTCCTGATTATTCTGCCCTTTATTACGTTAATGACATATCAGTTCACTTAGGCTTATGTAAGGCATGTCTGACAACTTGATTCCAGGCTTACAAATTAGGCTGTGCTCAGGTCAGCACACATTCCCATTCAATATGATAACTGAAATCCAGTTTCATTTGAAAGAAAAACTTTTCATTGCTTTCTATTCTCGCTTAAGTGAAGTGATCAATGATCATGATACTTTTACGCCGTGACTTTTACCTAGTGAATTTCTGAATTAAAACATCAAGATACTTTTGAATAGATGTGTTTTTGAATTACAAGTTGAGATAATTCATCGAAAAGATGATGTTTAAGACAAAACTCAATTACTTCAACTGTTTTTGGATAATATTTGGACATATTCTTGGTTTTTATGGCTTTTATCTGTCGATTACATTTCAAACCGATTGGAAAACAATTGTTTATCATTTGGTTCTTTGCAATTTCGCACTCCTGGGTAAAACTTACATGATTAATTAATTAATTATTTAGACTAATTAATAATTACCTAGCTTCACTAATGGGAGCGCACAGGCTCTGGTCGCATAGAAGTTACCAAGCAAATAAAATAGTTGAAATAATCTTAGTGACACTACAAACTTATACGGCTCAATCATCAGTGTATGTCTGGGCCCGGGATCACAGGGTTCACCACAAATATGTGGACACAGAGGCCGACCCCTATAACGTGAAGAGAGGCCTCTTTTTCTCACAAATCGGTTGGTTTTGTTTGAGAAAGACTAAGGAATTCAAAGAGAAAGGTAACCCATTTGTTAAAACTGGCCGGTAAAATATGCAAGATAACAATTATTAATTTGAATTATTTAATTAAAATGACATTTTTTCAGTGAAGACAATTAACCTAGATGACTTACACAACGATCACCTGGTAATGTTCCAACACAGGCATCAAATACCCCTGACATTGATCTTGTGGGCAGCGGCTACTTATGTGCCGCACATTGTTTGGGATGAGAATGTATCATGCTCATTCTTGACCCTATGCTTTGCATTATCAGTATCGGCACTACACGTCGGAACAATCAACTCCCTGTCCCATTACTGGGGTTGGAAACCATACGACACCGGAATAGAGCCCACATTCAGCCGATTAGTGGCGTACCTGACCTTCGGAGAGGGATATCACAACTTCCACCACACGTTCCCAAAAGACTACACCCAATCAGAGCTCCATTGGTCGCAGAATTTCAATTTGACGGCACTACTGATCAATGGCTTAGAATGTGTCGGTTGGGTTACAAACGCAAAGCGGGAGAAGAGAGGCCTCATTGCTATCAGACGCCAAAGAACAGGTGATTTGACAATCAAAATAAGACCACTGTCACCCATTTTGGATCAGGTTATGGGTATTTTGGTGTCAAACTGGGCCATTTGCCTCATATTTGGTATACGTTATATCAAATCTATTGGAACTGCACATACCTTTTGACCCTTTCCTCCAATTTTTAATGTTTTTTGAGTTAAAATACTTTTCTTTTGTAACACTTTTTCAGTTTTTGTCAAATAATTTATTAATTTATTGTTTTTTCTCAGAATTTGATTAAAATTAAAACAACTTTTGATTAAAGTCTTGTTATTAATAACCGACTGATTGAGGGAACGGCGGAAACACTTCTCTAATTGAAGAGCTGTTGACTCAAACGTTTGGATCAGTTTTTAAGACACAAAACAGACCTATATTTTGATGGTTTTGTTGGTCTCCAGTATTTCCACTCTTTGTTTCAATAGTTTCAGTTCATTGAGCCGTTCCTTCAAGTTCTTGGTCTCGTTGCCGACCCGTTCGTTGTCAGCTATTGCCGTCTCAATGAGTGGTATTTCAATACCCGGAACCAATTCAAAGAGATTTGAGTTCATTTTGCGGTCGACATCATTCTCCTCCCGATACCACCCGAAGTAAAGTAAGAATATGGCCGAAGATATGACAAGAATTGGGCGCTCATACACCGGTATGTCCTTAACCTCTTCGTCTGAGACTGCAGTCAAAGGAATAATCGTTTAAATTAATGTCGAATTCAGTGACAATTGTCTCACATCTGAAGTTTTGATAGGATTTATGTTTGAGATGTGCGTCACTTGTCGTGTATTTCACCACATCATAGACGGTCCGATTGTCCACTTCTGCGGAACCGCTGCCTTCGGACGAGTTCTGCCCTCTATTTGATAGCTTCTCACTCGAGTAATAACTGTTTTTAATTTGATGACAATTCGTTGATATCTTCAGCAGTTTTTGGCGACAATTGCAAAGACTTCTTTGAATTGACATCAGTTTTGATGAGGAAATCAATTTGTGATTCATTTTTAAAACTCTGGTTTCGGTCTCAAAAGATTGATCTTTAAGTTTGAAAAACACCGGATTTTAACCAAATTTTTGGATAATTTTGTCTTCAGTTTATTAATTGTTTTAATAAAAGCCTAAAAATATGAATAAATGACTGAATTTAGTAATAAATTGACTGAAATTAACGATCGATTAAAAGGTAAACAAAAATCATTTGTTTATGTTTTTTGTGGCCAAACATGAGATTGAAGTCTATTTCAAAACACAAATAACGTTTTGAGCAAATAATTGATTTAAAATTATTCTGGTTATCAGAATCTGGTACTCTTTAGAACCAATTTTATTGCAGTAAATAAGAAGGTACACCTTCTTATTTATCATTAATATCAAGATTATTTATTTAAATTCATAATCATATTAAGTTTTGAGACATTTATGATGAGTAAATATCTTGCATAAGTAAAATTCAAATTCGTTAGTTTATATTTTTATGTTTCAACTTGATCAAATTGAGTTCATTTTCAAGTTGTTTATACAAGATAATTATCTCTAATTTAAGAAAGAATCAGAAGAGATGATGTAATTATGAATTTTATTATACTCACAAAAAAACAAAAATATTTAATGAATTGAAAAAAGACAATTTGACTAAATGACCTTGGCGATTAATTTCAAAAAGGTAATTATCTAAACACACGACTTAATATTGATTACTCAATTAACAAGAATTTCCAGAGAACTGCAATAAAATTGACAAATATTCCAAATGTTATAATTAGGTTAACTTAATTAAAAATGCTTGAAAAGGTCAGATTATGAACAATAAAAGTAAGCATGGAGCAAATTGAGCCTGATCACAATCAATACCTTGTAATTGGTAATATTGAAAAACCTCTATTCAATTATGGGTTAATTGAAAACAGATTTGATTGTATCGACGATTCTTGCGGTGAATTCACACCAAATATGTGGCGACTCTTTTGGCAGATATTTTGGAGGCTTTTGGTTATCCTTCAGTACGTTATCTGTATTATTGGTGTCGACAGAGAGACAGGAAGAGTACCCGACTATTACTTGGATGTCGTCCAGTATTGGGGAGGAATTCCTCTCTTCTCCTACTTGTGTTCGATATTTTATTTAGTGATTAATATCTCGATTATTATTGTCTTTAATTTTAGTCCGAAAAAATCATACGATTGGTTGAAATTATTGAAAACTTTCAAATCTTATAAAGAAATTGAATCTTTGAAAACCACTGAAGACAGGAAACTAATCACAAGATTCGTTACGAAAACGAAATTTTTGCTAAAATCAGTGGAAATAATAATAGTTTTGGTCAGAATTTTGGTCACTTTTTACCCGATTTTGATATTTGTGTCAAACTTTCAATTCATGCGATTCTTGGTCTATGGTTTGCCCACTATTATTCTGTTCACCTTTTTTGCCACAAGAGTAGCGCCGGTGGTCTGCCATTCCTTACTCTACTATTTTATTGTCTGCGAATATTTGAGAATCAAATTCAAATCATTTAACAAATCTATTATCAAAGGTCTGACCAATTCTTCTGAGATCGATATCAAGAATTTGTGCACAGAATTGAACAGAATTTGTAATCTAATCATTAATTACAATCAATTCTGGAGTAGATATCAATTGGTTTTCACTTTTTCTGTTATTCCTCTAAATCTATTGCTTTTGCATCAAATACTGTTCGCAAACCTCAACTTCATAGGGATTGCCATCAATTATATCGCATTTGGAGTACTATTTGTCTCACAATTTACTCTCAATTCAATCACTGCTTCCATTAATAAGGAATCGAAGAATTCGTATAAAATTCTATTGAAAGTCAGATATAAATACACAAAATCTATGGATCAGTATTTTAAGGTATAAATAAGATTAGTTTTTCAGTATGACAGCTCAAATTTAGATTATTTTTATCTCTAATTTTACCTAGCTCAATAATGCGATCGAACGATTAGGGAATGAAAAGTATCAAGTTGGTTTGACCTGTGGCAATCTATTTATAATGACTTCAAGAATTGCATTTATGGTAATTATGAAACTTTTAAAATTAAACAAGAGCAAATATTTCAAACTTTGACTGTATTTGATGTAGGTCGTTTTACTATTCGCTAGATTTTTCCTGTTGACACATAAATTGAGTGATTCTTTCATAACTCTGTCTGGTCATCATATTTGAATTCTACCCGATAACTTTCTAAAATAAAATTACCACCATAATTTAATTGTTGGAATCTGACTTATGATATTATGTGCAGGCAAAATTATCTTTAATTAAAAAATAATTAAGTAATTATTGTGAAAGTGTGACATAAGACGATGATGAAACTGATGTAATTTGCTTATCTTCATTTGCGTTACACTAGAGTTTATAAAAATAAAATTAAATAAAATTACCTTTCAAAATTATTCTTTTCTTTTCAAAGTTCTTTTCATTCATTCAGAAAATAAGTAACAGTTTTGATTGGATAGAATAAAATGGTACTGGTCAATTGGCTTTATTTACACAATACCAGGGATGCCCAAGGTCCGCGACTCTAGGGGGGGTAATAGGTGGGGTATTTTTTGGCGAAAAAATTTCAAAACTCTAGGGGGGGGGGGTAATAGGGGGGTATTTTTCGGAAAAATGGCGGCCGGAAACACCGAAAAAGAGGCCATTTTGTCCTAAATTAGTGGTCCTACCTCAGCGTAAAGGTTAAATCCAGTTTAAATTGACTTAAATTTAGTTTTAATTCAATTAAATTTACAAAATCTCTTGAAATAACGAACAAAATGGCGGATTTTCCGGAAAATCCGCCATTTTTTCCGTCTCAGCAACGATTTTCTGGGGTCCCCCAAAACTCATCGTTTTTGCCTTACAATTTTTCGCCAACCCTAGGGGGGGTAATTTTGGTTAAAATCGCGATCCTAGGGGGGGGGGTAAATCGAAAAATACCCCCCCTTGGGCATCCCTGAGTAAAACCAAACTTATTTGGATGGCAATTGAAGACAATTGAAGACAATTGAAATTAAAGCCTTAAAATTGTCTTATTTTGTCTAAATTCACATCAATTTTAATAATTAAAGAATAAAAAATAAATACAATTTTAAACGATTTATTCAAGTATTTGAGTAATTTATTCAAAATTAATAATTGATAGTAAAATCAGTAGAAGTAAAAATATTTTTCGATCTAAAGTTCTAAGTCGAATATCTCGAAAAATAATCGACACAAAATGTTTTCATTCACATTTTCATATTCAGTGTAAAATTCTGTATCAAAATTGAATTTTATTTCAAAAATTTATTTTTTAAGGCATAAATTTTGCCCCAAGTAAAAGCCCCAAGTAAGCATGTGTTCGAAATGGTCTACCGCCTACGCCTACTGCCTACCGCCTACGCCTACTGCCTACCGCCTACGCCTACTACCTATTGCCTACCGCCTACCAACCTTGTCTTGCCTAGCTTAATTTAAAGAATGTGTTCATTTTTATCTACCTTGATCAAATCGATTTAAAATTACATTTGAATAAGATAAATCTTATAGATTTTAAAAATTGAAGCATCGATTCTGACTTAGCCAAACATGCTGAATCGAATGGTGATGAGAAAAATAAATAATTAATTGAAAATTTTGAATTATTAAGCAAAAAGATGGATTTAATAAAATTCGATAGAAAAGTTCAAAATTATTCATTTTTTTCATCACAATTGTATTGGAATACAATATTCAGAATATTCAGTTCAGTCAGAATCTATGCTTCAATTTTTAAAATCTATAAGATTTATCTTATTCAAATGTAATTTTAAATCGATTTGATCAAGGTAGATCAAATGAACACATTATTTAAATTAATCTAGGCAAGACAAGGTTGATAGGCGGTAGGCAGTAGGCGGTAGGTGGTAGACCATTTCGAACACATCCCCAAGTAATTTACTTGAAGTAAAAGCCAACCGTAAATTCTCTGTTATTAAAAGTCTGTGATTACAGTGTATTCAGTTATGGCTGTAAAAGGGTTTTAAAATCAATGTTTGTTTAATGTAATGAAGTATTTGTGTGAACCAAATGTTTTCAATGCAGACAAATGTCAACACAAAAAAATGGCGTTTATTTAACTGTCATTTATTATCTTTATTTCGATAAATAGATTAGTTTTAAGACAATTATGTTTGGAATTCATTAAATTAGTAGATTTGAGGTCAAATGTTTCGGTTCGGATCAAGAAAAGATGTGAACTGTGAGTTCAAATGCGCCATAAGATTATTAGATGATAATGAAGTCCTTCAAACTGAGTTCAAAGTATTTCTGATTTGTTTTCAAACATTTTTGAAACTAATTTTGAATTTTAATTAAAAGCGCGAACATAAGGGACAGTATTTACTGGACTTCATCTGCAAAAGTCTTAATCTGATAGAAAGGGATTATTTTGGTCTCAGATTTGTTGATCAAAACAAACAACGGGTAAGAAATGAGTGAATCATTTGATTAAAGTGGACTCAATTGAGTCAATTAATTGAATAACTTATTGACGCAATGGTATCACTCTATGCCTTTATTTATATAGAATTGGTTGGACCCGACCCGAGCTATCAATAAACAGGTTAAAGGTATGAAATTCACTTTCAAATGATTTGAAACTAATGTTGTTCTCTATGTTAGGTCTGAATCCAATTGTATTTTGTTTTCGAGTGAAGTTTTATGCGGCCGACCCTTCACTCCTTAAAGAAGAGATTACCCGATATTTTCTGTATTTGCAATTAAGACGTGATTTACTTCATGGAAGGCTGTATTGCATGCCTTCAGAAGCGACGCTTTTGATGGCTTATGTCATCCAATGTAAGACATTAAAGACATTAAATGGGTTTTTGTCTCAAAAAATAAGCTTTTATTTGAAATAACAGCAGAATTGGGTGATTATGACCAAAGAGAACACTTCGGGAATTATGTCTCAGAATTCAAGCTTTTATTGAACCAAAACTCGAAAATCGAGACACAGGTTATGGAAATCCATCGAAACGAACTGAGAGGTCAAACCCCAGCTGAGGCTGAACTTAATTTTTTGAAAACAGCCTCACAATTGGAAACGTATGGAATAGATCCCCATCCCGTCAAAGATCATAAGGGAAATCAACTCTATATAGGAGTGAATCACTCGGGAATTCTCGCATTTCAAGGAAGTCGTAAAACACATCACTTTAAATGGTTTTAAATATATTTCAAATAAAAACAAAATCTAAAGAATTTATTCTTATCTTAAGGTCTGAACTCCAAAAGATCACATATGAGGGCCGAATGTTTATCGCGCACTGCCTTATAAATGAAGTAAAATTAAGACAATTATTGTCTAAAAATAAATAAATTTTGTTTTTATTAGAAAAAACATTTAATTGGTTTTAAGTGTCCGAACATATCTTCGTGTCATTACTTGTGGAGGTGTGCCGTCGAACAGAGATATTTCTTCACAATGAACTCTTCGCGTGACATTCCATTTGTTACGACCGGAGGCGGAATATTCTCCCGGAGCTGTAAATTGCGATACAGGTATTCGTGTTTAGCATTTGTTTATAGAATATAAAGCGTTTTCTTATTATTATTATTATTAAGTCTTTTGAATATTTGGTTATTATTCGCAAATAAGTTTAGTTTCGTTCCATTCATAGACAAAATGCAATTTCTCGCCATAAATGGTATAACTATTCAGTCTTTTGCTTATTTGTGGTGTTTTCCACGCATTTATGTCATTCCTTAGTAGATGTGGCCCTCGAAAAGTTGTGGCTCCCCTTATATTCTGCCTTATATTTAGTGTTCCCACAAATTAATCTTATTTATGACTAAATTCTAAAAGAATATAAAATAAAAATATTTTCAGCGGAAGAACTGAAAGAGAAATTATAGCTGATATGAAACGAGTGGACAGAGTGTCCACTAATATTCATCGAACGTATTCAATAACATCAGCGCCGCCTTCTATTCGAACTCTGGGCCGGTCTAATACAGCACCTCTACCACATCAGGAATCTCCGGAGCGCTCCAATTATTATCACAACAGAGGTTTGGAATGAATTGTCTTTTGATTTATTCTAAAATATATTTGAAAAATGATTTACAATTTAGTGGTTCCTTATCTCAATTACTCGACTCTGTCAGAGCCATGCGATGAACACAATGAACATATCGGAACTCATGACTCTCAGGACACGCATACAAACCCTAACATTTCATTACCGCCATCTTTGGATCCATTTGATGAAGAAGACTGGGATTTGTCGATGACATCGAGTCTGCCCACGGAATTCGATCTGAGACCAGATTTGACGCCAACCGGTGACGAGAATCAGACGCTTTCTTTCGAGACTCCAGAGGTCCGTTCCTCGCCCTCTCATATGGCTTCGAACGGAACTGATTCCGACGAAACGCTCGAACAAATCAGTGATATTGTAGACCAAAACAGTCTTCAAAGTAAAATCTCAAACATTGGTTCCAAAACTCTTCCCAATAAGCCTCTGAGCAAACTCTATGCTATCGTCCGAACCTCAATCCTGAGCTCATTATTAGTTATGTTCTTTTTCTCGTGCCTTCTCGTCCTCATCATTGAATCCGATTCCGATCTCTTCTCTCACTTGAGAAAACTACCGGAACTGGTAGTCCTTAGACGTGATTATTACGAACCACTGAAAGATACAGTTCTTCACTCTATTGGCAGATGATATTCCAATTGATTCCAATTTGACATCTTTTACATGAAAACCACTTAAATATTCGATTCATTAATCGATTAGAGATTTAATTTGAAAAATGCAATCAAATGTCTGAACGACTTTCACAGACAACAGACATAACTTTTCTTTGAATCTCAAGCCTTCACTCAAATAACAATAATATTTATATATTTAATCAAAATATCATTTTTTTACAATTAATATCTCGTTTTATGTCATTTATGTCATTCCCTTCACACAGACCTCTAATTTATCTCACATTCGATATAAGTTTCTCTCAAATTATTGACAGAATTTTTTGCGAATTCTTTTGAAAATTATCGCAAACTTTGAATAATTACTGAATTCTCAGACATTAATATAATTTATTAATTGTCGGAAGTGCTCACAACTGATGCAAAATAAGTCCATTCCTTCGAAAGTATTGTTCTGACCATAAAAATTGAATCTTAAGTTTTGTGAGAATTTCTTTTAGACTAATATTAAATGAATCGACAATTATATGAACTTTTGGACTCACACTGTCTGAGTCTGAACTCCGAGAGGCCTTTTTCACATTTACTGGTCTGTGGTATCCGTAATATATACAACATATACAACACATATGTATATTATCTCAAATATTGTTATAAAAAACCAAATTATCATTTGTTTACTCAATTCATTGAATTTAATGTTTTATAAATTTATCGACTTTTTATGCAAAAAATAAGTTTTCTCTCAAATGTTTGATCAGAGCTCGCATTTACCGGTTAATTGTCTTCAAACAAATCTATTGACTTTGAATTTAAGTTATGATTTGCACCAAAAAGACAATCATTATTTCATTTTAAATAATATTATAAATTATTGACAAAAATCTTTGAATTCTATAAAAAATATTAAAAATTGTTAAAAATATTTAAAATTTTTCTCATTTTTGAAATTTTTATTAAAATATTAAACACTTTTTGGTTATTAATTTGCTATCAATTTATTGAGTTTTAAATACTTCTTTGATCAGAGCTTTAATTGTTAACTCGAGAGCGGGATAGATATGTTGGAGGGGACAGTTATCGGTGATGTCTGGCACGTGAATGAAAGCTGTTTTGTCGGCGCTTTTCTCTAAAGAACTCCGATATATATATTCGCACAAAAATCTAGAAAAATATCAATAAATTTAAGTTAAGTTTGAATCTAACCCCTAAAGTACTCATAATAGAAATTAGTCATTTCAAATTTGCAGGTTCATTAAGTATACCCTTCTCCTCCAATTCCTTCTAAATTGATGGGCATATGGCTGTTGAACCCGAAAAATGGCTAATTTTGTTTTACCACATATAGTGTTAATACAATGAGAGGGCAGTTACTGTTACTGTAGTGGTTTAAAGATTGCATTGAATTGATTGTATAGATCGTAATATAAAAGTCCATTTCTCGGGCTGAACAGCCATATGCCCATCAATTTAAAAGGAATTGGAGCGAGAGGGTATACTTAAGGTACCTGCAAATTTGAAATGTCTAATTTCTACTATGAGTTATTTAGGCGTAAGCCAACAGATAACAGAGATGGCAGACCTGCCGGCATTAGAAGATAGTTCTGCTGTCATTTTAATGGTTCCCCTTTCGAATTCTTGGTTAACAAATTCGCAGACTTTCTGTAAATTAATTTGACTCTGAAAACAGTTTTGGCACTCATTTCCTTCCACTTCATTAGATTCTGAGTCAAAAGAGACGCCATTTGGGAGCCGACCATAAATGTCAGGTTTAGTGTAAAGACTTTTATGACAAACGGCTCGAGTCTCAAGAGTTATACATTTGGCGATAGAGGAGACTCCGCAGTGAATTACTAACTGAATATAAATTATTATTCAATGAATCCAAAGATTTATAAAAATTGATTTACATTTGGTTTATATTTACTCCAAATTTGTTCAATAGTTTTGTCGACGTCTTCATAAGCGACCGGAACTTGACTTACAATTAGATTAATTCCACTGATTTTCAACTGTTGTACGCATTCCCACGAAGAGTTCACCTTATAATTGCCAAAAAGACCAAAACCTATTTAGAAGTTGTCTTCAGGTCTATTATTGCGGTTAAGTTATTAAATTATAAACGAAGACAATACCCGTCACGACTACAGTCGGATCGCAATTAGAATCCATTTCTTGAATTTCATTAATTGATTCAAAATTTATTTCAATTCAGTCTTTGGTCTACTTTTTGTTCAATAATTATCAATCAATTTATAATAATTAGGCCAACATTTACTCAATACTCTAATCTCTATAAAGTGGCACACAGGACAGGACAGGACAGGACAGGACAGGACAGGATCAACACAGGACAGGGCACTATCATCGAAAACTCAATACAAGTATCTATAATTAATATCTATAATAAAGATTGAATTCTTTATCAAACAAACTCTTTGTAAACAAACGGCGTTTGTGTCAATAATTCATTGCATTTGAGGAGAAATTTTAGTCTTTGAGTTAAATACCTTTTTTGATGCTCAACATAAGCTCAATCACATCATCAAAAGTTCTAAACAAAATAGATATATTAGGGTATTATCTCTACTACTTTTCAGTTAATATTATTAAGAGATAAAATTAAGTCCAAATTGTGTTTCATTTCATTGAGAATCAAATTATTTGAAAGGAATCTTAATTTTAGGCATAAAGGGGTCATATATCGAAAATACTATTGTATCGAAAGGTTATAATATTCTCTATTTAATATTTTAATAGAATTGTAGAATAATTTCTATTTCAATATAAGTTTGAGACTTAAGTCAATTAAAATGAAATAATTTTCTCTCTTTTATTGCTTTATTATTATTATTATATTATTATTATTTCGTTTGATTTTTAGCGCAAAAAATTAATTTCAATTTGAAATGAAAAATATATATATATTTGTATTTAAAATGAATCAAAAAATAATAAAATTAATAAAAGGAATAAACAATTAATTGTTATATTATTTTAGTTATTATTAGAATTAGTTATTTCTTTGAATATTTGATGAAAATTATTATGAATTTACAGAACATTCTATTGATTGTCACAAATACTCTAATATTAACATAAATGTGCAAAAATTGGCGCAAATTATGATTGAGAGCTGTTTGGTCACTCCAGTGGTCACTCCTTAAGATTGATTAGCTTTTGTTTTGACAATATTTCAAGTTTTGCACAGTTGTGTGAAATACAGTTATGTGAGGAAAACATTTGAATAAATAAATAAAAATATGAATAAATGTCTGAAATATAACGTCAATTAAGTGTCGACAGTCGGCAGACATTTGGAATCGCTTTTCTTCAGCTGCAAAGTCGGGGAATCGACTCTTAATTGAATTTTATTATCATTTTTTCGGTCGGAATGACTGTACGGTACAAAAATTCTTAGTTTCGTCTCATCCGATGACTTGTTTTTGATGAAAGAACTTTTGTTTTGCGAATAATTATTGCTTTCATTTCTGTTCTGAGATTTCAGTGGATTTTGATTCGGAGTATTTGCGACGTATCGGGGAATAAGACTTCCTCTCACAGGAGAAGTCGGCGAAACCACAGATGTTGACTCTCTTTTTTCAGCACTTCTCTTATAGACTGTCCTCATGGGTGAAGTGCGACTTCCGATTTCGCCATTGCTTTCGATCTTTCGAACGATTGTTTCATTTTTTTGAAATACTTCTTCCCTTTCATTAATAGTTAGAACAGAATTAGAATCTTCTATTGATGTCATTCCACTCTTTTTATTAATAGAAGTTTCAATTGTCTTAACAACTGATTCTTTAATCGAATCATTGGTCGACTCATTCTTTTCATATGACTTCTCAGTTATAAAAACCGAATCTGAAGGAAGAGTTTGATTCAGTGAAGACTCAGATTTCAAATCAGACAAAATGTTTGTTTGAATTGAGTGCGAATTGTGTTCAAAATCAGTTGAATTATTTGTTGAACTCATTTCATAGTTATTGTAATTATTGTGAGAAATACTTTCTTCGATGACTTGTTCTATGGTTTTTGTCATTATATTGGAATCGCTTTCGTTAATAGTTTTAATTGATTCAAAAGAATTATTCAATTCTTCTGTTTTTTCTTTGTTTTCATCACTTATTGGCTCAGTTTTCAGTTCTGGAGTTTGAGTTCTGGACATTCGTCTGCTTTGCCTACTATTGGGTCTGTTTTGTATAATATCAATAGCAGAGAGTCTTTTGGCGGCTTCTATCGACTCATTGATGTCTACGTTATCGTATATGGAAATGGATCGCTCCAATCCTTTACTCTCTTCTAAACTATTGTCAAAAATATTGGTTTAAATAAATATAAATAAATTATAAGAACTATTTATTTACTTTTCAAAGTCTGAAACACTTCCGACTTCGCTTCCCGTTCTCGAAGTTTGAGCCAAAGACACTGAATCGCTGGGCCTTAAGATAATACTACCGACAATACTCTGGTCGTCGTTCATCAATGAGTTTCTCTTATCTGTTGATAGAATTAGTCCGAAAGGTCTCGACGGAAGCTCTGTTGGTTTTGGGCCCTCTTTTGGCGAAAGCATCGAATGTTTTCTATAATTTCAAACAATTTATTAAACGTTTGTTTAAAAACATTAAAAATGATTTCTAACTTTAATTCTTGAATCGACTGTTGGAGAGCATTAATAGCCTGGTCGTCGTGATATCCAAAATCCTTTTCCAATTCTATTTGCAAGAATTCTATCAATGATTCCATTCCTTTCCGCAAAAGAGTTCCTTTAATTTAAAAACCGTTTTAATTAAATGAAAACAATTTAATTAATAATACTTTTGTGGAGTTTAAGCAAAGTATAACTCATTCCCGTCAGTATTGTTTCGCCGTCTAATAGAAAACAATCCCATAATCTGCGAGAATATCATTAAATCATAATTTAAATCAATTTTAAGAACAAATTATGAAAAATACCTTAAAGTCAAAGAAAAGGGAACTCTATCGAGAAAGCACTGGAAGAACCACTTCAACGTATACAGTGTTGAGTCGATGTCGTATTTCTGTCACAACAGACACACAATTAAAACAAATTATTTAATAAAAACTTAAATAAATTCTCAAATACTTTGAAGAGTTTGGAGAGTTTTGGCAAATATTTTTTGATGATCTCGTCGTGATGTCGCGCAAAACGAAGCAATTTTGGAAAACCAGGAATGAAAAAGCCTGAGGAGTGACATAACTCATATTAATTGACATCAATTCAATTATTTACACAAAATCTGATAAATGAGACAAACCATGCATCGCATGCTTTTCGTCGGACATCAGTACTGAAAGTGACCAAAAGGCGTCCTCTTCGTCCATATACATTAGAAGAAGAGCTGCGATTTGAGACATTCCCTGACAGTAACCGATTTCCTGAATTATTTAAATAAATTGTCAGACAATTAGAGATATTTTAATTGCAAGAAATACTCACAGAATTGTAGACACTGTAAGCGACTAAAACTTTGAAAAGCATTTGTTGTTTAGTATTATATCGTTCTCTAAACATAATGTGGTTCCTATACGTCCGGTTCACATCCAAATCTATTTGTCGAATGTCTATCGAGTGATCCAAACCATAAGAAAGCATTTCTTCATATTTTCCTTAATTAATGAAATTTTATATTAAAGTAAATCCAATTAAATGACATATGAAATGAATACCATCCTGTTCCTGCTTCAGTCGCTGTATATTAAGAAGACGAGACCAGACTTCTCCGCGAACGGCGTTAGGAATTCCTTTAAATAAATACAAAAATAAATAAAATATTTGAATTAAAAATCAAATGAATGTCTAAACCCTTATAAACTCTTGTCCTCAGTTTCTCCGAATTAGGAAAGTATTGTTCCCACGATTTCAACATTTTTAACCATTTTGAGAGCCGACTGTTTTCCTGAACTCTTATCTAAAATTTGGGACAAAAATAACAAAAAAAATAAGTTCCGATAAAACAGAATAAACGCCGAAAATAGTGATAATAACGAACTTTATTCTCAAAATCAGTCAGTTTTTCAGGTAATCGATAATCACTGGAAATAATGTCACAAAAAATGAGTGAATTTAACAAAAAAATATTAAATAAAATCAATTACTGTATGAATCCGTAGCGATCAGTCACGTGATATATCTCTGACTGCGGGTCTTCCCATTCATCGATCTCTTTGGACGATAACTAATTGATTAAATAATTGATTAGATATGAAAAAAATGTAATCAAATGATAATCACTTTATCTCTTCCCCGTTTGTATTTCTCTACGATTATATCCTTTTCTTCTGTTTCTTCCATTTTTAAAATAATTTAAAATAAAAATTGCATTTATTTCACAGAAATTGTTATTAATTTCGTTGCAATCCTTCAAAACAATCAAAATATTTATATATTTATTGAAATATTATTATTTATTAATATATTTGAAGTAATGTTTGCATAACTTTTAATTAAAATTATTTTTGAGAAATACATTTGATTTTTAAATCAATATTAAGTTATATTATCGACAATGAGCTAACATTTCACTTTCAGAGTATTATTTGGTATTTATTTTAATATAATTTAATAAAATTTTTAGTTTTATTCAAACATTTAATTAATAATTATTTAAAATAAATTAAAAACTAAACCAAATCGAGTCAAACAAAACAGACATTTATTGGTCTACTAATGAGAAGTACTTTTCAT
>JAQIXD010001162.1:0-17068 GCA_034699985.1 Minunthozetes semirufus
ATAGCAGATAGCCCAGCTATTCTTGATTATTTAGAGGTTAAAAAGTTTTCAAAATAATTTTTCATCTGACCAGCAAGGGACTTTTTCTGTAATGTGTTAGATATAAATTTTTAAAACAGTCGTTAGTCAAAGAATCCTGCTAATATTGCCCCTGGGTTGACCTTTGAACCTAATTTTCTTGGAAACTTATTCTTCATATAGTCTTCTATTTATACCACAAAAATAATAAAAATTGATAATTGGTAACATAATTAAAATCGATTTTTATTTTTGAAATTATGATTGCTTAAAGGACAGGGATTATATGAAATATTTGAGATAAGTGTACTCGATATTTGTGATAATTCTTTTATTATAAAATTGCAATTAAAGTGGAATTTGTAACTAAAATGGGAGTAAAATGAGAGGAAATATTAGATTTATTTTCCTTTTGAGTGAAAGAAATACAAAACTTCTTCTAATAATAGTTCTCTTGAATTGAATACCATTCGAGAAATTGTATAATTCTATTGGTATTGATATTCCATAGACAATGAGCAGGGTATTTGTCTTATCTTGTTTGTTTTTCTTCTGAGGACTGGGAATTTCAGATAATAAAAGGCTGGAATCTATTCAGAATATGTGAAAAGGGTAATTTTGAAGGCTGTTTTAAATAGATTTGAATAGAATAATGCACCCCTGGGTATTTAGGTCTAGACAATAGCCTGAACACTTCTGTTTGTGTTAGTGCTCTGACTTTTCTCAATGGTATTCTGTGCTATTCTGTGCTATTCTGTGCGCTTTATTGACAATACTAAAGGACTGAGTGCTTCTCAGTGTCTGTGAATCAATGATATCACGAGGAATGACTGAATTCACAAAATCAATAGTCAGGAGTGTGTAAACAATATAACCGTCCCTTTAGTACGTATATAAGAATTTCTTGGAAAGTCTGAGGAAAATCAAGAATATTTTAATTTGTTTAACCATGTTTATTCCTTGATTATCAAGAAACATGCTGTTTTTCTTTAAAAATGAGTCATTTTGATAGTATTTCAATATAAATGTATAATAAAGTATAGATTCTATAGAATTTAGTAATTGTATACATTTTGGATGAGCCCATATGCGAAAAATCGATACCCTATTCAAACCCCTGGCAAACGTCAGGTAACTCATAGCAACCGAACACAAACTCTCTGTTGAATTGATTGGTGTTTTGAAAAAATTATATATATTTTTATTATTCGTTTAATTATATCTTCCGTTAGATTCGAGTCATTATATTAAGTGAAATGAATTAATATTTTTTAAACTAAGAGAAAGATATTCCCATAAAATCTCCCGATTTATTCAAATTTATTAAAATATTCTTCAATAAAGTCTTCGGAATCTCTTCTCCAGAATATAAGTGATAATTATTATTCTTGTATATAATGATCTATAACTGGGTGTACACTATATTCCAGTTAACCTATTGTTTACATTATTGTTGTGTTGTTTTTGCCGTTCATTCAAAGCATTTGAAGAATAATAACATTAATTATAACCAAAAGAATAATAATTTTGAAAATAACCAGAATTTTGATAACAATTTTTGGTACAATAATATCAATGAACAAAATCCTCACAAACATAAGCACAGGATCATCACCGAGAAAGATATCTGGAATAACTACCAGTCCTATCAGCCCTCTATCGACGAGAATCTATTGATGGCAAGATATGAGGCCTCCACTGAAAGGCCGCCCTATTATCTCAGCTATGATTCTGGCATTCAAACCAAGTTTCAGGCGATGGAGGAGCAGCTAATGCAGCCAAAACAGGACCAGCATCAAGGTATTTTTTTTCACCCACCTAAATTGTAGAAACATATTTCAAAATTGCCTAGCTAGGTGAAATTCACAGAATTTTGATTATTTCAAAATTTGTTTACATTGATAGATGATCCGGAAACAAATACTCGGACAAAAGCCATTAGATTTGGATTACCTTTTAATAGTGAAAAACTGTCGAAAAATAGATATCAAATTCAATTCGATTCCCAAATCAAAGATCAAGAAGAAGAACATAATCACGATAATAGAAAGGTTGGTGCCAAAGGACTGGGCGGTACCTTTGGCTTTATGCAGGGCAAGCACTTCTTCCCTTGTGATAAGCCGGCATTCCTTCAGCCAGATCCCCAAACCGGTAACTATCTGGTTCCGGATAACATCGGTTACTTCCGCAAATGCCGTTACTACGACGACGACCCGCGCCGTAAGTATCAGCGAAAGGTGGGCGCACTGGGGGTCAATGGCTATTATGGGTACTTCGAAAACGGGAGATTCATAGAGTGCGCGCCTCCTAAACGCCTGGAAGAGGACACACAGAACCCGAACCTGTTTTACATTCCCACAGACATCGATTATGAGCCAAAATGTCAATACTATGGCTATAATGTGAGCAAACGATTCGACGCTTCCACTAATTATCCGAATAGTTTTGGCGAACTTTCCATCAAAACAATAGACAAATATTCGGTTATTTTACTGCCATTTTATGTCTTAGTTTTAACTCTGAATTACTTTTGAGGAAATCCTTTCAAAACATGTGTCAAAAACATTACAAATATCTATAAATGAGACCAATATTTATGCGAAATATTTTGGAGTCAAATATAAACTCTATTTTTTGCCCAATTATTGGGATGTTTTCAGGGGTTCAGTGATGTCTAAGAATAAGCCCTTATCATTTAGCTTGTTTTTAGCAACCCTGGTAATCTTTCCGGTATTTTGGCAGCCATTTTACACTTCATTATACCCCCTTTGAAAGATGCTTTGCCAGAACTCCCGTCTCCTTCCTCTGGGCATCACTGAGTTCATAAGGAATTTATTTGTGAGTTAAGGAAAATTGGATTAAATTTTAATAATTTATTATTTTTCTCTTAAATTCAGAGTTTTATTCTTAAAAAGAATATATTATTCCTAAAATCAAAGGAAAAGAATTCCCAGAACTTCAGGAGTTCCCTGAATTTGATGTTTGAGTTAAGAATTTTATCGAAATTCATTTAAATGTCAAAAGATTTTTAGGGTTTTTTGCTTTTAAATCGATTCTCTATTTTCTATAAGAGCTCAACATTATTAAAAATCTCAACAAGCTTAGTTACCAAACTCAAGTCTATTCAATACAGAGGCATAATATTTTATTGTGGAGTAGCCAAGAGTGTCAAATATAATAATAATACCAACGAATGTAATGTAAATTCGTCGCCTAATCTCATCTATTATGTGATCCCACCCTCTGCTCATCACTGATATCATTCTTTAATTAATTAAATATTAAAACTTCTGTTAAAAGACATATTTTTTATGTAATTACTAATTAGTCTTCAAATGTCTTAATGTTGTCATCAAAAACATATTGTATCTCAAAATCAAATATTTATTTAATGCTAATTACAGTAAATACAGTAAACTCTGTTTAAACTCCATTTAAGTATTTAAAAATGTAATAATAATTTTGAGAAACGAAACATCATAAATCTCTTCAGTTATTACCTGATTAAATTGCACGCTTTACCTTTGTTAATTGTGTTAATTGACCATTTAAGAAATATTTTTGAAAATAAATTTACACACATTAAACCAAATTATTTGAAAGGTGAAATTAATTTTTTAAAGTTGCCCGAACTTTGGTTCCACCAACTTGATTTGGATGATGAAAATATTGTGATAATAATTAGGTAGTTATTAGGACCATATATACCCCATATCTGGCACTTCAAACTTAATCCTATTCTCTATTTCCATCTGTATTATTCTGATTAGAATAATACCACACATCATAATGACCTGTGTAATTTAATTTAGAATTTCGATTAGATCAGGTCAAAATCAAAAAATCAAACCTCTAAACCACGCTTATAAGTGATGACAAACAGCTTAAAACAGGAGAATCCGATTTTATTTTTATTCTTATTTCCAATTCTCTCAAAAATACTCAAAAACTAAATAAGTTAAAAATAATTCAATTAAAACTCATTTTTTGGGTCAAATTAGAGGACTGTCCGAAATGTGTGCAATTGGTTTTAAAAGTCAAAATATCATCAAGTTTAATTACAAACAAACCTTAATTGCATGTCTAGCCTTCGCCACTAAATTTTGTTTTGTATAAATTGTAGTGAACTTATATGAGGCCAACAATTTGTAGGTCTTCTTCACCTCTAAGTTGACCGAAGCGGACATTTCGATGATAATTAGCAAAAGTAGTGCCATAACTATTATTGCAAAAAATAGCATATGTCTGATCAGAATATTGGTTCTCTCCCCGAAGGCTACCATAAAAATAATAATAGCAATTATCAAGGTGTTGATCAACCATATTAATGCCAAAAACTTTGACCAAACCCCTGAATCGTATTCTTTGATCTCGAAATAGATTTGATTTAGTTTTGCGATCAATCGGTTCGAGCTATTGATTCGGTATTTATACTCATTTGCGATGATTTTTGATAAATTCTTATTGACTTCTCTTTGCTTTGATTTCAAGTAATAAGTGATTACATAAAAGTAGAATAACTGAGTGCCCATTATTGTGATCGCATAATTTGAAGCAAGTGTCATTAATAGTGAGTGGGGAATTCCTGTCATTATTAAATTTTATTATTTAATGAATAATTTAAAACTAAAGTTATATATATTTTAATATGTAAATGCATGCAACTCTACCTATGAATAGGAACTGAGAAAGTGGTAATCTGTTGAAAAAAGAGGACAATGAAATGATGATCGTAACAATTGTGGCCGAGAATCGGTACAAATCATTGAATTTGAAGGCCAGACCAGATTTCCTTAAAATTTCTTGGATTACATCCCCGTCATTCAATCCAATTGATTGCGCGGTTATAGAGCCCGACATCATATCAAAGATCTTCATATATGACTGTTTTCTGGCCCTCTTGTAATCATAAAAGTGAATTGACATTGAGATTAATGTTATGATGAAAGACGATGCACAGGCAATATTCATATGAAATTTAAAATTCATGAAATACGCAAAGTCTCCGATGAATAGGTGAAAATTAACAGAATGATCTGGAGTTAAGGCTGAGTATAATGATCGGGTGCATTGTATTGATGACACAATTAAAATGAGGAGCGGGTGATAGAATGCCGATCGATATTCACAGCCATTCTTATAGAGTGAGAAACCATATCTATAGAAATGTTTGCCAGAGGAAGGTATGACCAAATCTCGGGGTAAGACAACACTCGGATCTAATTTTCCCATTTCTATGGAATATGTTTTCAATTCTTCAGTGAAACAAACGATCAGATTTCATATGAGTTTTCATATAATAAACCATTTAATAAGAAACCAATTTAGTCTAAAACCAATTATCATGATCATTTTTCTTAAATATTTGATGGAATTGTTCTCAATTTAATTTTTCGATTTATTCTGATCACGATTTGTTAAATATAATTGCTCATTGCTCAAATATATTCGAAATATTGACTCATAATGTTGTAATAATTTTATCAAAAGATAATAGAAAAATAAACAAGAAGAAAAACTTCAATTCTGATGATTATTTTATTCAAGATAACTTAATTGATTATTTCACCATAAATTCACTAACTCTATCATAGCTCTAATTATTAATAAATACAAAAGTAATAAATAGGTTACAAATAATTCAATTAAATTGAATACAAATTTAAATATAAAATACAATTAAATATCAATTAATTGGAGATTCAGAGCAAACAAATCAGATTTTTTCCTTCGAGTATCTCATCCTGGACTTTGTCGCTTGAGGTCGATATTTCAGCTTGCACAGACAGTATCGAACAGATGAATGTGACCACTGTGCTGCCCACTGCCAGATAAAGAGCCCAGCCTAATTTGAAATAAGTTTAAATTAAATTAATTTTTCAAATTAAACAAGGTAATCTTGCCTATTTGACAATCACCAAGCAGGAATGGGTCAGCCTTGACTCCGCAAACCCGCTCCACTCTATCCGTTCCCCAACCTGTGAGAAATCGTTTGATTAATAACAAGTTTATTCAATTGATGGCTGAGTTTAAGTAAAATTTACAGTTTTTAAGACTGATATACGACTGAAGAGAGTTTTAAATTAAGAATAAATTCTCAAAAATCAATTGAAATATAAGTAAAGTCAATAAATAAAGCCTTAAATGGATGTGCTATCAAACTGTGCGCGGAATTTATTCATGAATAGGTGAAAGTCACATAAATCCGGTGCTTTAGACCACTGGACACACAAATTAGGAAAACTGTAAACTCGTTTTTCGTATTAATTTTCTATTAAAGAAATTTTTTGATTTTTTTCTCATCAATAAAAAAGTCATTAAAACAACTATTTTAGGGAAAAGTCTATTTATTTTGTAAAGGAATGAGCAAGGTCTATTGAGGTTTATAATTAAAGTTGAAAATTTTGCTGAATAAAAATGTTCTAGCACTTTGATCACTCGCCCAATATGATATTTTTAAAATAAGCTTATTAATTTAAGTTCATTTTGAAAATAAATACAGCTTGTTTGTTTTGAAAAGTCTTGTCCAAATTAATAACTTGATAAATAAAAAAGTGAATGATTTGAAACCAGGTTAGTTTCAATCAACATTATGTTTATTACTCTTAATAATTTAAAATAATTTTTAACTTCAAAAACAGTCAGAGGCATATAACCAAGATTAAATTTTGAAAGATACAAATTCTATTCAAATTTCATGTTTTAAATTAAATACAGTATATCTATTTTGCGAAGGAATTAGCAAGTTTATATATCTTCAATGCTCAAAAATATCTTGAGATACATGACTTGCCCAAAATAAGATTTCAAAAATTAGGTTATTGATTCAATGTAATTTTGAAAATAAATACAGCTTGCTTATTTAAATATGTCTTTTTAAAACTGTTAGTCTCGGTGGAAGGAATGCCTATATTATTTAACTAAGTAACTAGCTAAAAAATGGAGTGAGTGATTTGGTACCAAATAAGTTTCTATCAAATATAAGCTTTATTACTCATGGTAATTTTTAGTAAAATAAAAGGTTTGAAAACTGACAGAGACAGCAAATGACCAAGATTAATTTTGAAATATACTATTTCTATTTGACTTCCATATTTTAAATTAAATACAGCCTGTTTATTCGAATTAAACTTGGTGAATTACAATGGATGACTTGCAGCATAAAAATGAAAAAAGGGCCAAAATCTACCATAATTTGTATCCAGCAAAATAAGTTGATTATGCATGCTAAAATTTAATTGTTTTTCATCTTGCAAAATTGAATCATTTTTTTGGTGAGAAAAATATTCTTGAAGCACGACTTCCAAAATAATTTCAAATAAAACGACTTTTACTATTTCTAATCATTTGGTTTTATAATACAGTTTTTAGACGATTGTAAATATAGAATAAAAAATAACCAAGATGACAAATAAAAATATTGAGTCAAAGCTTAGGAGCCAACAATTTAATTTATCTAAACTAGCTTGATGACTTATAAGTATTTTTATTTAAAATACAGTTTGATTTGAAACTCACCAAATGGATAGCAAAATATGCCAAGAATGTAGAATAAACCTGCAAATAAATGATAGTGACATTCAATATAAGTTAATTAATTTGAGTAGAATAATGAAGAATAAATTAAACGCATCATTAATATCTATTTTATAGCAAATGAATCAGAATAATGATTTCAATTGACAACATTTCATGAATTATCAGATCATTAATATTTGAATCAAATATTGAATATTATTAGACATTGATTTGATTCAAATGAAAATGTTTCGATTGTGTTATAAACTGTAATATTTTTTCAGCCAAAAATTTTGTGTCCTGGATAAATTTTAAAAACTCAATATTGTACCAGTCAACAGATAATTATGAACTTGTAAGTTTTGCCATTTAATTTTCTCACTCAAATAAGAATACACAAGTATTTTTCTCCCAATTTATCTCTCTGATATGCTAGTTTAATTTATTAAAAATTTAATTACCTGCCACAGCTTGGATAGTGCCTGATATTGTGAAAATGCTCTTGCGACAAATACTTCTCTTACAGCATCCTATCAGCAATAAAAGTAAAGATTAATTTATGGGAAAAATGTCGGAAAATATCCCACATTTCTTATACCTAAAAGACTGGCAATAATTGTGAGACTCATTACAGAAATGCCGATCACTACGAATATGAGGGACGCCTTCCAAGCGGTAGGGAATGAGTTGTTGTCCTGATCTAAACCCGTCACAAACGGCGCGCACTCCGTCTCCAGTCTATTAATTTGATATATTTTTGTGCACCGATTGAATAGACCTGAAAAACAATCGTTCAGAACAATTATTGTAATTGCGGGGATGTCCAGGGTGGTCCTCATTACTCATACAAGGTTTCGGTCAGCAGGGAGTCCTGTAAAGACATACCTGTCCCATGATTTAACTTTTTTGTCTGTAATTCACTTGTGATAGCTATTTCTGACAAATATTAGCAAGACAGGAAAGGCACCTCATTATGAGATACCTCCCGTGGCTATCACTGAATAATTGAAAATACATTTGGGAATCACTTATTCCGTTCCGAATAGGAATGACTTCACTCTATTGTGATTTGAAATAATAAATCAAATTATGTTTATATTTGTCTTTCATTATGAGATTGTTTCGGGTAATGGACAGGAGTTGCCATGTTTTACATGGAAATCGCCAGGGTCTAAATTTTTATTATAAATCGTAACATTTTTACCAAGCTCTTTATTTTTATTAAATTTAAAACTGAACTTTATACTTTTGGCCACAATTGGGAAGAGCTATACTTTTTTCTTCTTTTGATTAGAGATTTATTATTACCAGAAACAATTGAAAAGAACAAAATTTTTATTTTGATTACAAACTGTAAATTGGTCTATCATGATAAACATTGATAAATATTTGAAATTGAATTTATTTAATTTGGTTAATGATGCAAACGATGGTTTTCAAAGTTTTACTTGATGAATAATTTGATTAAAATGATTGGTTTTTAATGAACATTTTATAAATTAGTATTACCAAGAACTTTTTATTCAAAGTTCAAACATAAACTGTAAATTTTATCACGGTAAAATTGTTCAAAAATGTTTAAATCAATTTTGAAATAATGGCAAAATTATTTGAAGACCTTTTTCCACTAATTATTCAAGATAATTGATAATTATTGTTAAAAATTAGCAGTTTAATCCAATTAGTACTAAACTGTAACTTTAAGCATGGTAAAGTCTATTTCTAAAATTTTCACTCATTATTTATTCAATGGAAAGTCAAAGTAAGATCATTTTTACTTTTATTAACCTAGCAAATTCATCAAGTAGACTTGAAAGTTGGCAAATTATAGTCCAGTTCAAAAACTGTAAAATTAACATGATAAATTCTATTTCATCAATTTTAAAATGATTATAAATTATTTGGAAAATTATATTAAAATCATTTAAGTTTTATTTTGAGATCTATCAATAATTAGCCAGGTGAATTACAGGCAAATTCAAAAACTATAAAACAAACCTTAATAATTCAATTTCATCAATTTCGAAATGACTTCAGATTATTGGGAAACTATTTTTAAAATCCTTTAAATTATATTATAAAATTTAGCAAGCTCATCAATTACCCCTGAAAATTGAAAATCTTTGAATTTAATCGGTAAATTTCATTGGAAAGTACAGTAAATTTTGTTTTTAAATGATCTAGGATTATTTTTTCTGTTGGAATATAATTTAGAATTACATGTTTTTAATCCGGACCCCCGGTTGACCCCCCGTTGGATATGAGTGACACTAAGCCAATGAAAAAATAATGTTATACTAACCCAAAGACGGCAGGAATTCATTGATGTTATCCCCGTTTGACGTTTGAGACAATTTGGCGGTCAGTTGTTTGCTGAGTCTCTTTGGAGGTCCGATAAGCCATATGGGGGTCCAAATGGCCGCTAACATCGACAGAGTGGCCGCTATGGACAGTAGGCTCCATATGAGTGTCCGCGCCGTTACGATAACATAGCAACACATGTCGGACACCTATCAAGAGTTGATTGGATTAGTTTATTAACTCATAAACTTGCTTAGGATATCATCTTGCTAAAATAATATGTCAATCATAGTTAAGGCATTTTGAGTTTAATAAACAAGTTCACAAATATAATTTTAAACTGTAACTTTTAAAATATTTGAAACTGTAATAATTATCAGTTAAGCATGTTTATTTTTTAACTAAAAATTGAATAATTAAATTGAGATATTTAGATTATTCTAGGTTATTTTAGTAAAATTTATCTTAATTATCAGTATTGTTGATTGACTACAAACAAAAAAACTCTTGGAATTCAGTTTTGAATGTTTCAAAGATTGATTTTGACAGATCATGAGGAAGGAACGGCTCATAATTTATGAGATGCTGCGAAATTTATTGCAATTAGTTGAATGATCATTTTACTTTTGTTCTCTGTTTCGACCATTCCTTCGAATTCTTACATAATTTCGATAAACAAATAAAAAGTAAATAATTTTTCTTTTCGTTTGAATTATTCATTTGTTTAAAAAAAGTTCGCTAATCATAGCCAAGGTGTCCAATAATAGAGGGGTATCCACTGGAAATAATTTCAAGCTATTTGAAACTTTTCTCGCTTGATTTTACTAAAAATAAGCATGGCCAATTATATTACCATGACAAATTTTTAGAATTATTAATGCAGTTTTGGGTCTACTTTGATAATTACCCCCTTTGGTCATCGATGGTCTTCAAAAAGCAAACAAAAAACATGGTTTTAATTGACTGTAAATTTAAAGCGGAATATAAATTAAAACTATCTTAACATATGTCAGACATAAGACATAAGTGTTTTTATTTAAAAATATTTTTCCGAAGAAATCATCAAAAAAAAGGTCAGACTCTCAGCGAAACTGATATATGGTTTCGGGTTTTGTCGACAGAAATGCGTTTCAAAAGCAAAATACGACTAAAATTAGAACTAAAAAGAAGTAAAAAGAGTAAACTCTTCCGAAAAGATTTCCACAAATATTTGAAAGATTAACAAATATTTCATAAGAAAAATGATATTAAAATAAATATCAAGTTATGGATGAGTAATCAGGATCATTAAATAATGATGAAATGGTGAAATAAATCTCATAAATATTAGAAATGATTGCAAATAAATCTAAATGAGTAAGGACATAATTTTAAATGCTGTAAGGTTATCATTGAATAGTCTTGATAAGTTTTAAAACAACAAATCTTTCATATCGAGGTTAATCCCAGTGTTTCCAAACAGTTATCAAAAAACAATGGTTTGATTTTCAATCGAAAAATAACTGTTATTTCAGTAAATAATAAATCATTTGTGAAATCAATACAAAAGCTGAGGGAAGGGATGCACTGATGGTCAGCGGGTGGCAAACAATGCCCTCCCCTTCGATACAATAATAATAATAATGAAAACAATATTGAATTCTTACCCTTTAATGGAATTTGAGTCCAAATACTGTGAAAATAGTGATATCCAGCAGAAAATACTTTGTTGTTTACACTGACTTTTGGGACTGACTTTTGCCAGAGAGCTGTCGATCCGTTTGGATGCCTCTCTTTTCCAGTGAAGATTAGTAGGAATGGCCAACAAATTAGTTGTCTGTGTGTCTGTCCTCTCAGTCTGTGCTCAGTTGTGCTGTAAATAGAGAACAGAATAGAGGTTTAGGCGCAAAAACGGACGACACTAAAGCACAGCACAACACTACACACAAATCAATGGTTTGGGAATTGAATTGCATTTGAATTGCTGTTAGAAAAGGAGTCACTCTTAGGGAGGAATGGAATGAATTCCCAGTATTTCTGTGAAGACAGAGCCTGTGTTAGAGGACTGGCAGTCAGTCATATACTATAACAATAATAATGTTATAATACATAGAATTCTATCGATATGTAAGTAATGCAAATACATTGAGAGCACAGCATAAGAGAGCACAGAATAACAAAAGCCGAACACAAACTCCCACTAAATCGTGGGTTTTATGGGATCTCATGTGAGATAAAACAGACAGATAGTGCTCCTGCAATGTTATGTATGTCTTCCATTGACTATCCTTTTACTGGAACGGATAGAATACATGATAAACTTGGATATAGTCAAGAGGTAGAGCAAACTGTAACAACAAAATTGCCATGTTACTTTTTACTCATCTTGATTAAAATGTTACAACAATTGGCAAATGGAGGAAACTTCGTTTATTTTTTGTCTTAAAAGATCTAGATAAAATTATTTCAACAACTTTACTACAAAAATTATTCATTGAATTTTTAAGCAACATTTTAAGACCTACCTCAATTTTAATGGCAATTTTAACCTTGTGAATCAAAAAATCGGTTTTCACACCCTTGAATTTTTGAAGAACCTGATAATCCCACAGATAAGAACAACAGTATTAAATGCTTGAAAAACGAGCAGAACTGAGATGAAATCAGTTTGAGTTGAGCAGAGCACAAGGCACAGGCAGCTAATGATCACCACTAACACACATTAATACACTTGAAAAACACAGCGAAAACTGTCTGTCCGTTCGGTCGCTCCGCTCTCTTGTCTTATATAACAGTTTTTTTTTGAGACAAAACTTGAATTTCTTTTTTCAAACTAAACGTCACATCAAATGAGTGTTTATTTTTGTGTGTATTAAATGAAAACTACACTGTTTTTCAATGTCTGCACTGACTGAGCACAGGCTGAAGCACTGGCTGTCTGTCAAAAAAGTCGAGTACAGCTGTTGGGATAGTCGGTCGGCTGAGCTCTGCCGGCGCTCTTACAGACGAACTGCGATCGACTGATGATATGACTGCATAACCAAAATAGATTTGTGTGCTGTGCTCTGCCATAGAGGGGAAGGGCAACCCCCTGAGGGGCCAGTTATGCCAAAGCATGCGAAATAGTGGGGGAATTGTTTGAATGGGGAGTGAATGACATCCTTCCATAGGAAACACCGTTGAGAAGAGTAGAGCAGTCGATGAGAGAAATACTCGCAATAAATGTGTTTCCATTAAATTCAACGAACAGTTATAGTAATCACAAGTTTGTGGTAATACTGAACAAGATTATTGGGTTTTACAATGGGTTCAATTGACATATCTTTCTAAAATATCAAAATTCTATCTTGTTGAGAATATAGCAAGATCATTTAGCCTGGTTTTGGTGAATTTTGATTGATTAAAATGTTTTTATACGTAGTTTCGACTGTATTCGCAAATATCGTGATATTGCAGTTGAAGTCAGAGAAAAATTGGGCAAAAATTGAGGCAAATTTGCATTTTTGGACTACAATTAATTTTTCGAGTGAACAACAATGAGATTATATAAATGTTGGGGAAAGTTGTCTATAGTTAGGGTAGTGCTCGACCTGAGCCTCATAACAATTCCGGTTCTATTTATGGCCAACTTTTATCATTTTACTCTTGAATGCGCAGATTTTTATGATTGAAAAATTATATACTTTGTTTGAAAAAGTTTATTTTATTATTTAAAATTATTGCCAGGCACGAATTAAGCTTTCACTAACTACTCAATCAAGATCGTTTGAAAATCAATCAATATTTTCATGATTTAATTATGAGTTTTTCCAATTTGGAATGAGCTTGTCAAATTGAAAATTTATTTTTAAGAAAATTTTGCCAAAAGCCGTGATTTACATCAATTAGCATGATAAAATTAATTTTCTCGCAATAAATCTCGTAGTTTCTCATCACATGATTGAAATTCGCAAATATTTCATGAAAACCCTGGTTATTGAACTCCAAGCTTTAGCTGATTTTGTTTTAATGCGGAAAATATTTGGAGATTTCATAATTACAGTGAATTTTATTTCACTAAAACATAAAAGAAACAAAAGATTTATTGATAAGAAATGTTTCAACGAGCTATTGCTACGAAAACATTCTTGTTTGATATGTTTTAGGCAAATATCCAAACTAAGTATGGGATTCGAAGGCCAGGGTTATTAGCCTTTCCCTCTGATTTACAATTATAATAATAATAATGACTTTATTTTTATCAATAATTATGTTATTAATTGTCTTTGGGTTCAATATTACGGCTATTAATTAATTCTGACCCCAAAAGGCTCGGGGTTTGTGTTTAGCCATACAGTGATTTGTGATGCTTCTTGAATAAGATCGGGATCACCAGGGTTGCACTATTTGAATTAATTAATCTTTTGAATAACCCAGATTGTTTTTAAGCCTAATGGTCAATTGTCCTGAAGATTCTTCCCTGATCATCCATGATTCATTATCAGACGTTATTATCAGGTAAATAAACTTGAAAACACCTAACTCATTTTTTCTAAACTGTAAATTTAAAATTGATTATAACTAAGATTGTTTTAACATTGTTAATCTTGGTAAATTATGGAAATCAGTTGAAAATAAGCTTTTCAAATATAATAATATAAGAATATTTTTGACTACCTTGGTTACTGTTGACACTATTATTTTGATAACAAATTAATTATTATTTCAAAGTCTCGGAGACTCTGAGACTATCAACTGTTTAGATAAGGATTGAAACGATAGGGGAATGACTGGAAATGACTGCAATTTTATTCTTAATTATTTTGCATTCAAAACATTGTAACAAATCTATTAAATGTGTCACACATTTTGATTAATCCATTTCGGAGACTAAACGCCAGTTCCTCACAATATATGATTAGATAACAATCTTTTAGACTCAAAGGACAGCCAATTATGAGATGTTTCGGAATGAAAACCAAAAACAAAAACTCATAACAAGTATTTGAAAACAAATCATTTGGAACTCTATTTAATAGTTTTCCTGAGTTTTTGATCTTATTTTTCACTTAAACTGAATTCTTGTTTATCTTTTTCTTCTGAAATCCTATTTATTCTGATTTATGAATCGATTGATAGAATTGTGAGAAACTTTGAGTAAAATTTTCCGATGACAGGGATGTGCATCAAAAAGGAGCTCCAGATGTAAGCAGCCAATTGAGATAGTTTGTTTTTTGACTGGTTCATTTTGAAAATTAATGGATAAAATTGCAGCTTTTATTAACTCATAATTTTTAGTTTTTTCAATAAATCAATTTTTCACAAAAATTTCTCCATGATCAATTAAAGAAGAAAAATGAACTGGGTAAAAATTGAAAGTCGTTCGAACTACTTTTATAAATATAATATTCTAATGAAATTTATTTAAATAGTTTATTGCAGTTTTCAAGTTCAAAAACTTATCCCTCCCTCTGCCCATCAATGACTGAAAATTGTATAAAAATAGTTTCAAAAATTCAATAAAAGATTGCGATTGTGATTGTGATGGATAACATTTCGGCTTTTCTGTTGAAGTTGGATTTGATTGGCGTTAAAGACATTCAAATTCTTGTTTAGATTTGTTTCGGAGGAAAACATAACTTTTTTTCTTATTGTTAGACATTTTGAAAGATTATTTTAAATTATATGCTGTGCAGCACAGCCTCAAAACAGGTGAACAGAATATGTAATTTACTTTTTATTAGTGAATTAGTGTTTCTTTGAGAAGAGACTCATTTTTTAGTCTTATTTTATTCAATAAGAGACCAAACCCTTATGGGTGTGAAAGTGAACAAAGTGAACATGCTAATTTAATTAATAGGAATTTAAATCATAACCTGAATTAATTGCCTGAAAAATAGGCGAATTTTTTTCATTATGTAAATTTTGGATTTTATTCTTGAAACGTAACACCTAGAAAGTTTTAAAATTACTTTTTATCGTATGATCTAGGAAAATTCTTAAATTGTTTCCTGGCTATTCTTTACGAAAATATTATTCATAATTTTGATTAAACAATGGCTCATAAATAATAATTATGTGATCTATTAGAAACAAATTTTGATCAAGATTGATTAAAAGTGCTATCAATTATTATCAATCTTTAATCACACAATGAGGATCTTCAATTTAGAGACCCTGGTCACACCATTTTAAGAGTTTTGTGAACTGTGAAATATACTTTTTAATAATTCAAACAATAACTAGATTATTTTTTCATTAGATTCTTGATATGATAAAAGATTCATCCAGAACTCTGATGATGTGATATGATAGGAGACCAAAATTTCAAACATGAGCACGGTATCACTTCTAAAGTTCCGTGAAATATTTAGTAAGAATAATTTCTATAACACAAGTATTATTGGCTCCATCAACAGTTATTTTTATTTATTGAAATTGAAATAGGTGATTTTCATTCAATTTATTTAATAAAAGAACCCTACTCACTGACCATCTCCTGAAAGTCAAACATTTGTTTTGTTAAACATTTTTCGCTGAAATCTAATTAAATAATAAAACGAAAGTCATTTCAAACACGAATTCATCAGTAAATGAGTTTGAAAAACGTCTTATATTTTGAAAACAAGATTAAAGTCTTATTATTTTCAAATTCTCTTATCTTAAATCATATGAGAATTGAATAGAAAATAAGCTTTTGTTTCACAAATGAAAGGCTAATAAAAATCTGATTTCAAAGTATTGGATAAAATTTTATGTCTTTCCTATTGAACAGACCTTTGATTTTTAAATCTAAATGATTAAAAGATATTCATTATAAATTTTACCTTGATAATTTCTTGATTTATCATAGCTTTCATTTGCTATTAGATTTTATTCACTTTAATTTTTGAATTTTGAGCGCAGCTAACTTTTTAAAAGTAAGTGTCGGCGCCGACAAAGACATCTATCAACAAAGTCTGAAGTTATAATAAACTTTTAATTTGAATCATGGTAGATTGAAAAACATTTTGATTAATTGGTTGTCAGTCAAAAACAAATTATAAAAATGGATCTAGATGGAAAATTACATAAAATAAGACGTAAAGACGTAAATTAAAATTGAAATGCCCAATTTAAAATTCAAAACAATTTTGATAAGAATAACACTTTTATACAGGCATTCCCAAGGGGGGGGGGATAATCCAGGAAAATCAGCCATTTTGTTCCTTATTTTAAGAGATTTTGTTAATTTAACTGAATTAAAACTAAATTAAAGTCAATTTAAACTGGA
>JAQIXD010001163.1:0-17049 GCA_034699985.1 Minunthozetes semirufus
TCTAATGATTCGTTCAAACTTTATTTCAGACAATTTTTAGTTCTTCTCTTTAGAATACACTTTAGAATACTCTTTAGAATATTAGGGAATTTATCTCATTTTAATTTATTGATGATCTATATCATCTATAAATTTCAATTTGTTATTTTTACATTAACATAATAATTTTAATATGAAATGTCATGGACCAACTCATGGATCAACTCATTGATCAACTCATGGTAAAAGACCAATTTTATTCTAAGAAAAAGTGAGCGTTTGATCGATTAATTTCTTGAAATCAGTTTTTGGAAAAACATCTGCTATTTTAAGGATTATTAGTTTTCAATGAGAATTAGGACAAAATATTACTCTTTTATATTCTAGGAATTGATAACAAAGTCGTTTAGCTCAAGGTTACTCTGATTTTAGTATTTCGTCCATTTATCACATTTAGAGAGGAAGAGTGAGACAGACATTTAATTTTTGTAACTCAATACAATAATCAAGGTGAATCAAACCACTAGTCAATAGGGCATTTTAGTGCAGTTAAATATTGTGTAAAACCCATTACAATTGAAAATCTTCAAAAATTTTTATTCAAATTAAAACAATTATTTGGCAATAATTACAAAATTTTTATTACAAATTATTAAAAGCTTTGATTCATAAAATAGTGCAACAAATATCTGATCCATTCTTTTTTGTCTTTGATTCTTCAGTTTGCGTACCAACTGATCGCTTTTCTTTCTTTTGAGGTTTAATGGAAGCAATGACTTTGACCCCCGTTTTTCTGAAACGCATTTTACCCGAAGTCTCACATTTTTGGTCATTCATTTGTGGACTGATGGGTCTCTGTATGCTCTGTATGCTATCCCTACTATTGATTGGAAAAGTATTTTTAAGATTAATCGCACTTTTAGTGCTCAGAATTGGACTCGTGTTAAGTGTCTTCTGTGAGACATTCATATGACTTAAAGTCTTCAAATAGTTAGCGATCGTTGTTTTCGGTGATTCCGGAGCTGTAAATAGTTTGGATTAGTCATTAACTTTGTCTTCATTTAAATACCTTTGCGATCCATTTATCTTAACTGATGACTAATTCTCTGATTAAATTCTCTTATTCTCTAATTAAATTGCAATTAAAATTTGGATCAAATGTTGAATAAGATTTGAGTCAAACTTAAACTTAAAATAATGTATCAATTTTTTTATCGTTAGCTATAAATGCAAATATTATTGTATATTTTAATCAAATCTATAGAATCTGTTAAACTGTAGATATAATGTATAAATTATAAGATGATTAAATCTCGTGAATATATGGTACAATTTATAAAATTATTTATTGAATGCTTTAATCGGTTAATACAACCAAAAGCGTTAAGTCTTAAAAGCGAGGAAAGTCTTTGAAAAGGAATAGTTGTGTCAACTTTAGAATGGGTTCGGTTTGTTGTAAACGTGCCAAATATGCCAAACTAGAAGAGGGCAATCAAATGAAGAGGACAGCATTCAATAAAAAGGTCACTACTGTAATCCTTCGTAGAATATCAACGAGGGATCAATTGGCTCAAGTTCTAAAAGTGGAAAATGCTCCTTATGGTTTAATAACGGTTTTGAACCCACCATACAGTAACTTCGATTTGATAACTTCCGGCGTTTTTATTACTGCAGCGGGAGGTATGGTTAAGGAAAACATTGTCGGCCAACGAATAACTTGTATTATAAACACGACATTCGAAGCACCGAATTATAAAATAGAAGGAATTGAATGCATAAGAGTTCCGGTAATTCATTTCCAAAGTTAACTCATTTCTTAAATTGAAATCTCGATTAACAGGTGGACGACAATCCTGATGAAGATTTACTGCCATATTTCAATGATGTGTCCGACAAAATCAATGAAGTGAGAGAAAAAAATGGCAGAACTCTGGTTCATTGTGTGGCGGGTGTGAGTCGATCAGTAACTTTTGTTTTGGGTTTGTTTTACTCAAATCTGAATTTAAGCTAAACTTTTATTTGATTTTGATTTGATTTTAAGCCTATTTAATCAAATACAAGAAAATGTCGCTGAAAGAGGCCTTTCTTTTTGTGCGACAGAAAAGACCTATTATGAAACCGAAGTGTCCATTCATTGAGCAACTGATTGAATATGAAAAGACTATATCTGGCAAAACTTCAGTCAAAATGATTGAAATTAAAAGAAGAGGAATTAAAATATATATTCCCGACTTTTATGTCAACGAATGTCCTGATCTGCTTCAAAAAGAATTGGATGAAATGAAAGGAGGTCTCGAAAAGGAAAAGATTATGGAACAATTATCTGAGAGAAGCGCTTTGTGAGACACAAATATAGCTCCCATTCCAACAAAGTTTTATTTAAAAATGATTCAAAAGTTTTCTTAAAATAAAAGTTTTTATAAATTATAATGAATTCAATTCGCGTTCAAACAAACAAATGTTTGACCAAAAGAAAAGATAAAATTATTTATCAAATGTTTTAAATTAAATTAAATGTTTGAAAATTTATGTGAATTGTGATTAAGTGAAGGAATGGGGTGTTGTATGAGTTGTTTTTCAAACTGCTGTTCCAAAAACAAACAGAATTCTAATCCTTCGACAGAACCTAATAATGACTCTCAACTAATGTCTGCCCAACAAAAGAAATTCACTACTTTTGGTCATAAAATTAATCAAAAAGTGTTTACTGATGTCAAACAATTAATGTCTAAGAAGATGGCAAAAGAGATGCTAAGTGATCCCGAAGTGTCTGATGATTTCAAAACTGTTTTTGGACCACCATTTAATGCTTGCAATCAACTCTTGAGTTATCTCTATCTGACGGGAATCGGAGGTCTGATCAGAGAAAACATAATCGAACTAAAGATAACTCTAATAATTAATGCCACTTATGAGTGGCCTTCTCTTCAAACCGAAACCATCACCACTTATAGAGTGCCCGTCGATGACAGTACGAGAGAAGACATTTCTATTTATTTCGATGAAGTGTCCGATAAAATAGAGTCATGTCGTTTGATGGGCAGAGCACTAGTTCACTGTATGGCCGGTGCCAGTAGGTCTACTACTTTAGTTTTAGGTCAGTCCTCTAACTTCTCTTTAAGTTGTTTTTATTTTTAAAGTTTGTCTAATGGACAGCCTATTTGATTAAATATAACGGAATGCCTCTGAAAAGTGCATTTCAAGCCGTAAAGAAGAGGAGAGAGACGGCCAGACCTAACATTTGTTTTTGGGAACACTTAATCAGGTATGAGATTCGGATTCGAGGTCTCCCATCCGTAAGAATGCTGAAGAAGAATATAAATGGAGTCGACCTAAAAGTTCCAGATCTTTACGAAACAGATTATCCCAATTACTATGACTTAGAAGTGGAAAAACAAATCAAAGCATTTAATGCAAAACAAATTAATCCCAGTCTTAGACACAGATCACAAAAACAGTTCAACGAAGAGTCGCTACAATACCAATAATATTATTGTCTCTGAAGTGAAAAATTTAATAACTTTTGTTTAATATTATATTTTATTATTAAATAAATGTTTATTTTTCTTAATTAAATCGTTATTTCAAAATATTTTTCATTGATATACAAATTATTGTACTTTTTGTGATAAACCTCTCTTTCACACAGAATTTGCCACAATTTATAGAATACGAGAATAATCTAACTTATAATGAATTTGTCTGTCATTTAATAGTTATGTAAAGTTTTTAGAGTCAAATGATCCAGTCTTCATGCATTTGGTGAAAACAATCAAAGAACATCAAAGGAAAGGTGATTTAATGATTGTGTTGTAAACTATACCATGTTCACATTCTTTAAACTAAGTACAGAATTTCAAATTCTTTCCATTTAAGTAACGCTATCATTGAATAGCTCATAGTTTTGATATTTTGGCGCAAAATATGTGAGAAATGAGTGTAAATGACGTAAACGTATATTTGTCTCACTTTTGAATGAAATCAATTGTTTTGTAATAAAGTAATTGAAGCCTTATTTTTGGTATATTTTTATTTTCAAATTTACTTTTATATTAAAAACAATAAAATTTGAATTTTATTTATTATTATTTAATTAATTGTATTTTTATTAAATATTTATTTAATTTGCGGCAAAAAATGGTAAATATATTAATCAAATGCTTTGAATGTATTGAAAGACATTTATTATAATAATTACAGTCCGTAAGCGACGACTCAAAAGTCAAATTAATTGAAACGAAATCACAAATCGTTTCTTCAATTATTAAACGAATTAAAGTAAATATAATTACATTTAAAATGTTTTTATCTTTTATTCAAATATTTACTTCTTTTAGGACAAAGAGTTCCAGAAATGTCTTTTATCAACAGAGATGAAGGCCAGGGATCCACTCTTTTATGACTTAATTGAAAAGTACGACAAAAGTTCACTTGAATTTGATTTCAGTGTCGAAGAAGTTTATAATCATTTGAATGAAAGCATTAAAAACAAATGCATTGAAATTCTTCAACTAATGAGTGGACAACTAATTAATGGCGAAGAAGTGAGTGATTCTGAAATACAAAACAAGTTTCGGACGGAATTGAATAAATTTAGTCAACAAATGGCAGAAAATCAAAGTCTGTCCCAAAGTGTGGACAAAAAGTTTGAAAACTATCAAAAGGTTTTGTTTTCTCTTTTGGTTTGATTTGATTTTGTACTAAAATCTAATGAATTGATTTATGACAGCTATTCTTGGAGTACTTGGAAGTTATCCAACAGTATTACAACAAATTCAAGATTCCCTTCAAATTGGTTTTCGATGAAATGGTTTGCGTTTTATCGATGAGTAAAGCGCAGACACTTTGCATCAGAAATAGGTCTTCATTTAATTGTCTCTCTTCTGTTCTGTCGTTTAAAACGTCTTTTTTCAGATTTATGGAAACGGAATCAATGGCTCAAAAGTACGGCAACAAAGAAAAGATACAAAAATTAAGAGAAGAGCGAAAGGCTTTGGATTCCGAAGAGTTTACTCTAAAAACAGAACTTAAAAAAGCGGAAAAACTTTTATCCGAATACCAGAGTCTCGACACTGATTTGCTTAAAGAGTACCGAACACTAAAAAGTGAATTAGAGTGTCGTCATTGGGCTATCAATGATCTCAATCAAAGTTCAGGTTCTAATAGTAGTCTCAATGGTCTCTCCGATTGATTTCTCAAAAGAGGTTCTCATTTGAGGTATATTTCAGAAATTGAGAAAACAGTCATTCATTTGAAGGGAAAGGCATTAAAATATTAAAACTAAGTTAAGGTATCAATTGATTCGAGTCTACAAATAATGAATAAATATTGTAGACATGGATTCTATTAATGTATTAATGGTTGAACTTTACTCAGAATTTAATATTTGATATTAAAAGAGATATTTTGTAAAAAAGAGTTCAATAACTCTTAAATTCAGACTTTAGTCACAAATAAAATATTTTTGATTCGATTTTAAATTTTATTTAAACGACTGTCGATTACATAGAAATAAAGCTTTAATTGCATTCTTTACTCATTGAGAGTCGTGTTTGTGCTGTACTGGCCTTCAGTCTGTAATATAACGACTTTCTATTGAGTACTTGAATACTACCTTCTCTTTAATAGAGTTGTATACGACTGCTGTACCACTGCTCAGTTGATTCCTATTCTGTGTTGCCATACATTCTATGCATTGATTCAAATGATTCGCTTAAAATTAAGGCTTAGTTTTCAATTAATTTTGATTTTAATAATCGAAATAAATTTGTTGAGCGGAGAACAGCGTCTTATTCGACCCGTTCTTGACATCGGAGATAATGACATTGTCTCAAACGGTGGCTCTTTTCCGTACATTCCTTATCAAATGGTAAACGAACCGTAAGTTTCAGAACTTTTTCGATATTTCAGTTATTTATAGAAATAAATCGATTTTTGTAATATATTTCTCTCTATTAAAACAAAATCAATATTTTTGTTAAAATAAATGTTTTTTAATATTTGGTTGAAATTGAGAACATTTTTTATTCAATTGTTTAGTCGGTACCTAATAGTGGCGCCTACAAAGGTACGACCAGGACAAGTCTATAGAGTGGTCGTCGATTTACAGGAATCACCCTTTCCCCTTACAATAACTGCAACTGTACAGTGCAATAATGAAGAAATAGCCAGTGCCACTGAAAAAGGATTAATTCCTGGAGAGTCACAAAATCTATTAATGAAAGTAAGAAATTATTTGATTTATTTATTTTGAAAATCTTTGCAAAACTATATTATATAAACATTGACTTGATTTAAGTCATTTCTTTTAATTGTGTCTTCTGAGTGAGTGCTCCTCATTATTATCATTATTATAGAAGAGATCATTAATGTTCCAAAAGTAATAAACTTCTTTTGTTTATAGTTTAATAGATTTCTGGTTATTATAAATAAATAATTTCTTTTTTGAGGGAATAATAATAAATTCCGTATTTTGTAGTAAAAGTAAATTTTATATACTTTTCTCTTATTATGAGAATACAATTCAATAGAATCGGTAGAAATATGTTCAAGAATATTGAATACTAGACATAACACAAGTTTATTCAATGCAAATATGTTTTATTTTATTCTGAGTTTTGAGTTATAATGAGTTATATTTTCGAAATATTTATGTCATGAATATAGACTTGATTTGAATATCAATTGCAAACAATATGAGTGAATGCACAGAATGGCAGAGAATATCTCAGACTTGATTAGACTATGATTAGTCACAAATGCAAACCAAGTGATGCCTAACCGATCAGATTTCAAAACTAATTTCTATTAATTTATAAATTCGATTGAATCTGATTAATAAACAACATTTTCATAATAATCGCTATAACTTTAGACTAGAGTCCAAAAACTTATTCATAGAATTGGGTTAAAAATAATAATATATTTTAATTAAGTATAAGTTGTAGTAAATGCTATTATTGTCAAACATTCTGTAGAATTTAACGTCATTTAAAAGTGAAATCTTCAATCACTTTAATTGCGGAGAAAAATATAATAATATTTGGATCTATCATTGCATTCAAGGATAGCAACTCTTGAATGATTAAAATATATTTTCAAGTAATTATATGTCTAAAAGTATGATTGTCTCTACTTCTTGTATACTTATTTTTCTCGTGATTATCACTTCTATTTACAAACAATAGTTTGTTTCAAAATTCAAGATTTAAGATAAAATTAGTGGACATTTCCAGAGCTAACAATACTTTATTACGAAATGCATTTGAAAATTGACTCAAAACAAAACCATTGAAAAATTGAATGAATTTTTAAAAAAAACTTTTAAAGGAAGTAATCATTTGTCGTTAATGTAAAGGTTAGACACAGGTATGGAAAGAGTCTCTAATATTATATAGATATTATAATATAGAGTATAGTTTTCATTTTCTATCAGACAGAAAATGGTTTGTGGTCTTTGTGTGTAATTTCTGAATTTGAATAAAACAAACAAACATTAGTTGACATTCAGTTAAATGAGGCTAATCTATCACAATTTACTCAATAGAATTGCCAGACTTTCCAAACGAAATTTTCACCACAAAATTGATGAACCCATAGATATAGAGCTAAAAATTAGGTTCAATTCATGAGTTATGTAAAGTTGATTCGTAAACACAATTGACTTTTATTTGATCGACAAATAAAAAGAATAATAAAAATAATGAAAAAGTTATTAAAAGAGTATAATTCAAACAATAGTCTATAGTCGACAATATTTTTGCAGATCCCCTTCACTGCACGATCCGGTAATTATCAATTAAAAGTCGAGGGAAATTCTAATGGAGTTCGTGGTGGCAATGGATTCACTAGTAATACTACATTGAAATTCTTACCAGAATTCCTCACAATTCTTATCCAAACCAATCAATTGGTTTACAACTTGAAACAGACGAGTGAGTAGTCTTTAAACTAACGAAACAATTTTCAATTTTCGTGTCTTCTCTTAATTCAAATCCATTTTATTGAATATTCTTTGGCTTCAACTCTCTTTTGATGCATTCATAAGTAGTTTTGAGATCTTTGAACTTTTTGCTTGGCTTCTGATTTTCGCACAACCATTCGATGCAGTCATAACACCTGTGTTTCCATATATTTTTTTCATTGCGATAAACAAACGGGAATTAAGTGTCGAATAAATTAGTCGATTAAATAACACATCTGTCTCTTCATATAACACATGTATTGTATAGTTTTGTCGCATATTTAGCACACAATTAACGGTTTAGATGAAGAAACAAATGATTTATATGATGTATATCTAATTTTATCACTTTATGCTTAATTAAAATCAACTCATCAATTAACTTCTGTTCGAGTTATCTGTTTTTTGTTGTCAATTAATTATTCATTAAACAAGATTTACTAAATGATAGTCTCTTTTAGTCACTTCTCAATATTCCCATTATATTCCAATGAAATCTTTTTGATTAATATAAGATAGTCCTCAATTTTATAAGCAATTAATAATTAATGGAATTCAGTCATTTAAATATACCTTGCTCGAAAATATAGATGAATACAAAAACAACTATAAAAATGTATCATTATAATTTATAATTAAGATTTACCTGAGATAAGCAAATTATTTTACCCCTTTTGGTAATATTTATTCAGACATTCGTTAAAAATTTTATAAAATGCAAAACAAATATACAGAACTCAATAGAAGTTATAAAACGGTGTGATTCCCTATATTCTTACAAAAGTGCTTTTGTGTTGTGCTAATTTAGCTATATTAGTTTGCATGTTCATTTTTTCATAATTGAATCTCATATAAACATTCCTTGAAATAGTAATTAATATAATTAATTTGAAATTATGATTACAATTGACAAAAGCACTTAAGAAATTTGAATTTCAAATGATCCTAATCATTCATTTTAATCATTTTGATCATACAATCCAATTGAAATGATATAGAATTTCTCTTTCATGTCTTCAATCAATTTAAACAATATTTGACAGAAATATTTTTATGAAAAGAGATTTCTGTTTGAAAATAGTTTTGATTTGTGTTTTGATAAAATTGAGGACAAAAAAGTAATAATCAATAAATAAATGTAAACTCTATTGTAATTTATTTGATGATTGACTTTACATAATAGTCAGCATTCGAGTGGTTTTACTCAATATGGAAATGAAGCCCTACGCCGATGCGGTCGATATATTTCTGCTGGTAATCATTGCTTTCATTTATTTAATTTTGTTTGACTTCACTCATAATTAAATTGTCAAAAACCAATCAGAATTACAGTAAAACTTTTTCTTTGATAAAATGCATAACTGAGACTACTTTCCTCCCACTGTAGAACTCCGGAGGGATTATTATGAAGAGATGGAATTCAATTTATCCATTTCAAGGTAGGACTTGAAATAGGGCTTCAATTATATTACTATTCATTTGAGTATTACATGACTTGTGTTCATTAAATCATTAAATTAATAAACTTAACAAAAAGCAAACACAAATCGATTCGTTAATAACTTTAATGACTGTATTGTCGTCTCATTATTTCGAAGGCATCGTTAGTATAGGCTTTAAATTGCCGGCAGATTATCCTAAGGGCTGGTGGACCGTCAGGGTTAAAGCACTTCAGCAAATCGAAGAAAAGTATTATTTAATAGTATTATTAAAATTCATTCATTGGTTATAAAAATAATTGATTTCTATTAGAAAAATATTAATCGAGCGCTGGTTTACCGATCGGTTTGATGTTAGCATTTCGTTACCGGCATTTATATCTCAAAGTCAGCCCTATCTCGAGGGAACAGTTTATGCAAATCACACTAACCTAATGCCAGTGGTTGGAAACGCGACCATAAGAGTAATTATTATACCAGAGAACAGTCACATCAATTGGAGAGTATTGAACGGCGATTACGATAACTACACCACTTTCAGCGAAACAGATATTTTTGAAGACATCCTTACAATAGAATACATCGATCGATTTGAGGGCTCTCATAGTTTCCGATTTGATTTAAGAAAATTATTTTCTACGCCTTTGACCACTCCCTTCATCAATAAAGAAATTGTAGTTCACGCAGAAATCGGCGAAAGATTTTTTGACCACAAAGTGTCTGCTTATGCCAGAACTCGAATCATAAACTCAACGCTTATCCTTCGATTCCTCGATACTCAACCGGCAGTATTCAAACCTGGCCTTCCATTTGAGACATATATTGCCGTCTCTTACAGTGATTCAGTTCCCTTTCCATCACATCTTTTGCCCATTTCTTCGCTCTACATAACGCCTTCATTTGCTTTGAATAAAGACACTGTTTTTGGTCTAATGGAACCGTTGAGTAAAGATTTATTTGATAACACTCTCAAAGTAGATTTAAATGAGGAGGGGGTCGCAAAAATTAAACTAAAACCGCCCCTAAATATAGACAGATTCACTCTGAAAGCTCGTTTCGCAACAACTGATAACGAAGCGATTGATGAACTTTTAGTCCTCTCATTCTTTTCTTCGACCAATCGAATGCTTCAGATCACTACCAGTACAGAGAGTGGAAAGGCAGGAGAATATGGAATATTCCACGTTTATGGTAATTTTTATATGAAGACAATCAACTATTTAGTTGTCTCTAAAGGCAGTATTCAAGTGACGGCATCGGAATCAGTGTCAGGAATGTTAAGATCTGTCACAACATTTTCGGTATCGCTCTCACCTGAAATGGCGCCCAATTGTAATGTAATCGTATATCACATAACATCTGATGGAGAGGTTATCGCCGATAGTGTCAGTCTTCCAGTGGAAGGCATTAATCGGCAAAAACTAAAATTAGTGATTAACTTAAATCAGGATCGATCAGGAAATGTCATCGAATACATACCATACTTAGGAAAGGCCTCATTCATTGGTCACAACGCAATCGACACTGAATTTGATGAAATTCAAGGTTTCAATGATATAACAAAAGCCAACGCAGACATCACTTTAAGAAAATTTGAGACAAAATACTCAAAAAAAGTTATTCATAAAACTCGAGAGGGGGTCAACCAAAAGGCTCTTTACTTTTTGACTCATAACAACGCCCGCGACTCGGGTTCTACTTTTGCTGTCAGTCAAACATTTATTTAATTTAAAATTCGTAATTGTTTTAACTCTTATTTATTTGATCAACAGTTCAATGATTTGATTGTCTTAACAAATCTTCGAATGTCTTTTCCATCTAATCGTTGTAATCCGAATCTTAGTTATAACAAAACGTTTCAAAATCAGTTTCAAACGCCGAGCCCTGACTCAATCACTCAAAGTAGAGAACGAAATGGCGAACACAGCGGTGCCTTTATTTTGCTATTATGTCTGAGTGGCCAACAGTGCTATGAAGCTCACCAACAGTGTGATGGCAAATGGGATTGTCTCGATGGAACTGATGAGTTATTTTGTGAAAAAGATGTGGATAGGGATAAAAGACCCAAAGATTTTATAGTTTATCGAAAGAATAGGAATAATTACTTTTATTCGGCTTCGGGTGAAGATTTTGGTTGGATCGACACTTTTACCAGTTATAATCCGGACAATTACATTGGTTTTGCAGTTCCGCCCCGACCTGTTAACTGGCGATTCAATGCAATTGGTGTCGCACAGGACTCAGGATTCTCAGTAATGGAACAATTTGTTTATGTAAGACTTGAAAAGATGTCTTTTTGAGTCAAAGACTAAGAGTGATTGATACCAATGAAATAGTGGAATAGTATGCGGCCCTTCTTCATCACTGTGGAAGCGCCAACAGTTGCCGTTTTGGGCGAACAGATAGGAGTACGAGTCGCCGCTTTCAATAACCAGCCCTTCGAAGTCAGAGTGAGTTTAGTTTTATATCGATTTAAATGTTTATTAAACCATAAATATGTGTAAATCAAAGGCCGATATAATTTTGGCCGAATCTTTGGACTATCGTTTCGTTCACGTGGGACCTATGGGTCGGGTCTCATCTTATATGCCAATTACATCTTCTGGAATTCATCAGCACCTGATTTATATCAAACCATATTCTTCATTCTTAGTACCGGTTCCAGTAGTGCCAACCACTAGAGGAAAGATCAAAATTATAATTACTGGTCGATGTCAGGCCGCAAAAGTAAATACTCTTTTACTTAATTTCAAATATATTTTATATTTATCTTTCATTTTCTCAATTAAGGATCGAATAGAACATGAAATGGAAGTGTTATCCGATGGGGCAGAGGTTTCACTGCACACATCATTTCTGCTGGATATGAGAACTCAATCATATTTAGTGAAATTCTTAGACATTAATGTAACTGAAGACCCAATTATTCCATATCAGGATATATACCGTCGATATGTTTTTGGTTCGCCTAAAGCCAAGGTCACATTAATAGGAGATGTGGTGGGAATGCCGGCCAAACTCGACCCACGAATAGATTTCACAAACTTAGGCATTAAATATACGGCAAAAACGGGTGAACTGCGACTCTTTGACTTTGCATATCGTCTCTACACTCTTATATACTTAAGAATTACCAATCAATTGGACACAACTGAGAGGCAAGAATTGTCTAAAATCTTATTGGAAGAACTGAATCGGGATTACGTCCATCAAATGACTTTCTATAAAAACAATTCATTCGCAATGTTTGATATAACTGAAAGCAGGGGCTCTGTATGGCTGACAGCTTACAGCGCAAGGGTTTACATCGACGCTCAGTACGACGATTGGCATAATTTTATTTATATCGACCCAAAAGTTGTCGAAAATTCTATTGATTTCGTTTTGAGACATCAAATCCGTGATCCAATCAGTGATTTGGACGGAGCCTTCTTTGAGGAAATGCCTTTTCAATCTGGATACTCTATTAGTGACACTCATTATGATCATACTCACACCAACTTATTTGGAAACTGGACTTCATCTCCACGACTGACTCCAGTGGCTCTTACAGCTCATGTGTTGATTACTTTAGTAAAGGCCTATAATGTACATTATGGACAATTAGGGCTCAAAGTTTCTAATTCAAAGCAATCGGCCATCAATTTCCTCGAAAGGAAAATTCCGATTTTATCCTCTCCTTACGAAGTGGCCATAACTACATATGCACTGATGGAAGCGGGCAGTCCTGAAGCGAAAACTGGTTTTAATAGATTGGAGGAAATGAAGAAAATGACTGAAGGAATGGTCTACTGGTCTGTCACTGAAATTAAAGTAAATAATGTTTATAACTAAATTTCCCAGAGTTTCACCACTTTAAAAGTCTTCTTCAGAAGAACTTTAGTGGATTCAAAATCTATGGCAGTCCTTATAACACAATCTCTTACATACTTTCCATAAACATTTTAAAGAATTTAATTTTGGAAATCCCTTTTTGGAAATCCCTTTTTGGAAATGTATTAAAACTAAAACTAATGATTATATTTTGAATGAATAGCCACCCGGTTTGGTATATCAAAGTCAGCGGCCATTCATTCAGCCGCGAACACCACAACTTCACGAATCAATTGCAGTCGAGGGTAATACATAATGTATAGTCTGTGTACCGAAGAAATTCAATATAGCCATACATATCCCAATGCTTTGTTGACACTTTTCTTCGGTACACAGACTTTAATTGCAATCATTTAAGTCTTTATTCATATATTTTTGAATAAATTATAGGAACAGCCTATGCTTTGATTATATATACGAGTTTCGGTGGTATTATTCAGGACCAGATCGTCAAATGGTTGAGTTATATGAGACTATATGACGACGGATTCATTTCTACATTTGACACAATAATGGCCGCACAGGCCTTAATCGACTATTCATTTCGGACACACGTCCGCTCCATCACTAATATGAGGCTCGAAGTGGAGGCTTCATCTAATCCCGGATTAATCACAAATGTTGTGATAACTCAAAACAATTTGACAGAACCTCATGTCGTCAATATTGAGCCCTATGTCTGGGGTCACGTACAGCTCACGGCAAAAGGCGCGGGACTAGCAATGGTTCAACTGACCACTCAGTATACTGTGGACCATGACTTTCAATTACTTCAACCGCCTGTTCAGGCATTTGATCTTTTCGTTGATATGACTTTTTCGGGTCGAAACAAATCAAGGATTGCCATCAAATCGTGCGCCAAATGGATATTAACTGATAGAAGGAATACCAGTGGAGTGTCTGTATTGGAAGTGACTCTTCCAACGGGTTATTGGCAGAACCCGGCTATCATTGAAAAGTACTTACAGTCACGAATAGTTCCTCGATTAAGTGCGGCCAAAGTGAGGCCACGTTCAGCAACTTTTATATTTGATTACGTGAGCCATGAGTTGGAGTCAACACAATTCCAGTTATTATACCTTTTCTTTACAGTTGGACAGAGATTGGAGTTGTGTCCACTTCACAATTGACCGGTGGTTACCTGTGGCAAACCTGACGCGTTGGCTAAAAGCCCGTGTCTATGATCTCTATGAGCCTGGTGATTTTAATTATAATCATTTCTATGAATTTTTTAAATTAATAATTAATTATTGAATTTTGAACATAACTTTGAACAGAATATTTCAAAGAGAAAATAGTGGATGACTTCGCTCTCTATGCTCTCCATATCTGTGAAGTAATTATTAATAAAATTATTAAAATTAATGTTAATATCGATTATATTTATGCAATAGGTTTGTGGCAGTTATCAGTGTCCTTATTGTCCTTACTTCAGTCATTCGTTTTATATGACATTCAATACACCATTAATTATATTAACTTCAATTTCAGTGTTTTTATTCATCAAATAAGTTATTTTCATTTTAATTATTCAAAACAAATAATAAACTTTTTATACAAATATTTAATAAAATAAAACAATAAATTGATTTGAATTATATTTTGAATTACATTTTGAATTACTTTTTTGTCTTATTTGAATTCTTATTCAAATTGAATCAATTATTGTATCTTTTTTTTTGCAAAACCTGAGACTTAAGAAATGTGTCAAAGTTTATAATTTTAAAAACAAACTTCTGATTAATAACTAATGCCGAATCAAATTTGTGGGCAAATGAAAATTGAAAATGAGTTATAACTAGGGAGCGGATTTTGCCTAAATGCCTTTTTTTACAGGTTGATAGCCCGAACCTCAGACCAAGGATCTATCCGAACTAGGTACTGAGGATCATTTTCCGAGAAGTTATAAATGCCTATAAATGCCTTTTTGATGGGTAACAGCCTATATGAATGATAAATGCCTAAAGTGTGCCTTTTTTTAAATTTTCAAATAAATGTAACGTTATTTTAGTGGTAAATAATTTCATTTTCATTGGATTTTAGTCAAAATAAAAGCAATATTCAGAAATTAGACAAAATGCCGAAAACAATGGCAACAGATCTATCAAAAATGAGGAAATATGCAAATCTTCATAAGAATGTGCTGACCGTTCAATCAGATGATAAAACAGGAAGACATGTATTGTTTTGTCAGTATTGTGAAACTGTTGTCAAATTTGATCGCAAGTCACACGTGGATCAACATTTGAATTCAAAGACTCACCGATCAAAAGAAACAAAATCTAATGGTAAACAAGTGTCTGTTCAAACACTCCTCAAAGACACACAAATAGAATTCAATGAAGATTTGACCGAATTTCTGGTGAATATGAATATTCCTTTCAAACGAATTTCAAGACCAGAAGCTAAAATATTTTTCGACAAATATTTGAGTAAATATAAATTACCCGACGAATCAACTGTAAGGAAGAATTATTTGAAACCATTGTATAAAAAAACAATCGAAAAGATTAGAAAGGATTTGGAAGACGAATACATTTGGATACAAATCGATGAGAGCACAGATGAGATGAATCGAAAAGTTGTCAACACAATTGTCGGGTCAATGAAATCAAACCAAAAAGAGTGTAAGAAGTATCTGCTGGACATCTCTTTTCTGAAGAGTTCACCCAATAATACAACTATAGTTCAATGTGTGAATAAAGCTCTTGGAATACTATGGCCAGAAGGAATCAAATATGAGAAGGTTCTGGTAATCATTACAGATGCCGCTCCTTATATGAAAAAAGCTGGTGAAGTACTGATGGCAACTTATCATAATCTGACACACATTACTTGTGTAAATCATGGTTTACACAATCTCTGTGAATATCTATATTATCGCTACAAAGACGTGAACCGACTCGTTAGTTGTGCAAAAAAGGTTTTCCTCAAAGCACCAAAAAGAGTGGAGTTATTCCAGAGGACATTTCCTGGTCTGCCTCTGCCTCCAGAACCCGTACGAACCCGTTGGGGGTCGTGGTTGAAAGGTGTCGAATATCAAGCCAAACATTTTGAACCCTTTTCTACAATTATACAAATGCTTGATTCCGAAGAATCCATTCATATAGAAGAGGCACAGAAACTCATTGAAATGCCAAAAATAAAGAATGAAATCGCATACATTTATGCAAATTTCAATTGCATTCAAATCGCTATTACTAAACTGGAATCAACTAATCTTAGTCTTTCTGGCAGTATTTCAATATTAGATTCAGTTATCGAGCAATTGAACCGAGCTCTAAATGAGTCAACAAATGATATCCGACAAAAGATGACTAACATTTTTGCTAAAAATAAAGGATTGGAGAGAATTCGAGCTATAAATGATATCCTCAATGGCCAGTCAAATGTAGTGCTCGATATTGAATTGAGTCCCCACGAAATTTCATTATTCAAGTGGTGTCCCATCACTGACTGTGACATCGAAAGGAGTTTTTCATCATATAAATGGATTTTATCTGACAGAAGAATGCGATTTGAAGAGGAACACCTGAAATATTATGTTATATCTCATTGTAATTCGAAATTCAATTGAAATTCTTGTAATTTTATGCCTAAAATTGTCAAAAATAAATGCCTATAAGTGCTTATAAATGCCTATTTTTACTGCCTTTTTTACCCCTTTTTAGTGCCTTTTTTAGGACCTATTTTACCCCTTTTTAGCACCTAAAAGTCCGCTCTATAGTTATAACTTATAAATCAAAGAATCAATTCATTGATAATATTTAGTAAAAACGACACCAAATGTCAGTG
>JAQIXD010001164.1:0-17048 GCA_034699985.1 Minunthozetes semirufus
GAGAGAGAGAGAGAGAGAGAGAGAGTATTGAGTAAATTGGCACAACATTTCTAATTTAGAGGCACGTGTTGTGCGCGAGTCCTACAAGTTTTTCTGTTATATTCCTTCGTTTTTATTGCTATACTCTATTCAGTTGATTATAAAGATTTGAATCCCACCTGCCCTTATGTATTGCTCTTATTTATACCTATGCTTTACTTACACTGTGCTAATGTTATGTCCCTCAAAGAATAAATATCGCACTTCTTTTTATTCAAGAGTTATGAAGCGTTGCGAATAATTTGACTATTTCACCATACTCATATATACTCATATATACTCATATTCATATACATTCTAAATGCAATAATTCATTATCTTTGAAACAAATCTATTGAATAGATATCAAAACTACAGATTTGATATCAAAATAATATCAAAACAAAAGGCTATAATAGTTTAGCAATTCTTATGCATATGCATGTGATTGTGCTTGTGGATGGTCATTGTATCATATTTAGAATTACACTCAATCAATATAAGTTTTATCAAAAAGTCCACAAATCTTTTCTTTATGACTATTTGAAGAGCTTTTCACCAAAACTGTTAACTTATCAAATGAATCAAATAGTTATCAAATGAATTGTGTTTATAAGCATTTCTCAAGAATTTTATTCAAATACAAGTCTTACGCAAAGAGAAGATTAGTTTATACACAGATAACTTTATTTACTAAATATCATTGCCGTTCACCTACTTTAACCGACATAAACAGAGGGTATGACATCTCTTGATTTTAGATATCTTGGTAATGTCATCTATTTTTTTTAAGGATACATATATGATATTCTGTTGTTAGAAGAAGTTGTCAGTTCTTGACATTGCTTTGAAGACCATAAGTCATACAAGATGTAAGTTCTCCTCTGTTTCTTCTATTATTATTATCAAACAATAAATTAAAACAATATTCATGATTTGATGTTATCTATAAATAAGATTCTACTGATCTACTGGCTACTTGGCCCGCCTTGCTTTAGATCGAAATCTAAATAAAGAAAAAAAAAGTTTCTTAAAAATTTTTGGATTTCAATGTTTAGTTGGTATTGAGTGCACTTCAGCCACGCGTCTCATTATCTGAGTTCTCTCTCAATGTTTACAAAGCTGTGACTAAATCTTTTATGAAACACATAATCATTGATAAGATTTGCTTTATTTGCAATTTTATGTCAACTCATATACATGTCTTTCCAATATTATCACAATTATGTAACAATAAGCCTAAAAATCCAGTGATAGTCCGCTTTTGGGTCCGGCTTTAAATTGAAGTCTAAATAATAATGAAAGAAAAAGTATGACTGAAATTCCATATTAACTGCTTTTATATAATAAATCATAAATCGATTGCAAGACATTATCAGACACTTCCCATCTATTGATTGTATTGAAGTCTTCATTAAATCAATTAATCCGCAAATTCTTTGCAAATACAAGACTTAAAGCGACGCCAAACAGAAAACAAAACAGAATAGCGTTTCGTTTAACTAAAGTTTTATCTCAAATCAAATATTCTTTATTTCTCTATATTTTGATGCTTTACTGAAACGATTAATTTATGACCAGATTTGACAAAATATCAATATTTTCATTTGAAATTCAATTTAATATGAGATGGTTATGATCTGACTTGATCTACCCTCATGATTACCCTATTTGTTGACTATTTTACATAAATTCAAATAAATTCAAAATATATTCTAATTTATGTATTTTCGGAGAATTTTCTATTTTTCACAACAAATCTCAAATTCAATTCTTCCCAAAGGAGTTCACCAAAAGTAAGGACCGGAAGACTTTTGTAGTATTTCTTTGAGATTCATTACTTTTGAGTTTTGAAATGAAATGATTGTCCAAACATTCGCAAAACAAATAATTATGATTTATTATATTATATGTAAATGAGAATATTGATGACACAATAAGCAAAAGGTGAAACATTTATAATAATTTCAAAAAATGTCTAATCAAAGGCATTAATACAATGAGTAAGTAACTTTATAATTAAAAGATGCTCATCTTGCTAAAAATTGCTTTTCCCTTTTAGTCATCCATAATTTATTGGATTATCAAAATTATGATCAATCTTTGTAAACAGATTTTCAGCTACAATTGTGTCTTGTATGATCAATTGTGTATTACCTATAGAAATATGAAATTATATAAGATTTTAATTTGTTATCAAAATCTGTGACTCACCACAGATTTAATTGGTCAGTCCTAATCTTCAGATATATTGAATGAAATGAATGGCATTACTCTTGATTTTAGATACAGTATTAAAGTAACTTTTAAACAACAGAGGTTTGATATGATAGATGAAATACCCAGAAATGTTGAGTTGAGTTGAGTTGAGTTCAACAAAATATTGATTGAAACAACAATAGATTGATTTTTTGTGGATAAAATGTTAGAATTACTGATCCAAAGCTTAATCCAAAGATTTTGAGGGATATGAAAGTCTTTTAAAGTAAAGTTCGTTCGGATATCTTATGTTTGAATTGATTTTGAAATTGAAGTCATTTTCTATTTTTCATTTATTTTGATTTCAAAATCATAAGACGAACGCCCCTCAAGTGAACGACCAGACGGCTGCGGGGAAGCCCTTCTCTTATTCGTATTGTCTACGGTTAGTACTTATTCTTGAAATCGAGGAAGTCGGGGTAAAAGTGCCACAAAATAGACCAAACACTCTACTTATACAAACTCTTTTGTCGTTATTCGAGGTCATTCTTTTCAAAAATATAAGAACTCCACATTCGGTGCAAAAGTAATTCATATTCAATAAAAATGTAGGTCTCATTGACCCATATCAGTGTGTGTGTGTGTGTGTGTGTGAGAGAGAGAGAGAGAGAGAGAGAGAGAGAGAGAGCCGAATACTTTGAAGTGAAATATAAAGACACTAGGTGTTTAAAAAGTTCGGCCATTCACTAGGAAAAGGAATTGAATTTTTAATGACATTAATTAATGATTTCGTGACTAAAGTTTGAAAAATTAAAATTTCTATTTTCTGATGATTTGATTATTATATTATGCAATCAGGAGAACACTGATAGCACCTGTCGTTCATAATTGCAGATAAATTGATCTGAATTATTGAGAGCCGACTACTACTCAAACGAAGAAAAAAAATATTTTGACGATTAGTTGTCTGCAGACATGTATTCTTCGCTCGAGTTATCACATTATTTGACTTTAATTAATGTAAAACTAATTCATTTTGTGTTTCAATCATTTGTTTTAAATTTTAACAAATATTTATATGTTTTATCTCTGAATTACATAAATATTTTAATATAATTGCAATTATTAGACATTTGGCAGACAATGGCTCTAAAGAGTTGATACAGATTTGGGTTTTCTTTAATTTTGCGATTATTTGGTATTCAATAAAAACTTTTCTGTTTAGAATTTCTTCATATTCTCTAATATTAAATAAATTATAAATTAGATTTTTTAGACTTATAATTTAGAATTCCCACTCAAGAGTATTTCTTATCTATGTTTGTAGTATAATAGCTCTTATAATACTGAATTCTAGATGTTCAATAAAACACGACGTCGTCTTATTAGTGTTGTAAAATTTACTAAATTCTTATTTTGAGTGATTGACAAAAAACTGATCACAGATTATATTTTTTTTATGTCTAGATAGACAACACTTTTTCTTATTATTTAATGAAATAAAAGACAAGAGATTCGATAAAAAGAGATATAAAATATATAATCTATTAGTTTTTGTCTATCACTCAAAACATGAGTTTAGTAAATTTTACAACACTAATGAGACGAGGTCGGGTCTGGTTGAGCATCCAGATACTAGATACTCTTATAATAGTAGATTTTAAAAGTTTAAAGATATAAATACTTACTGTATTATTGTAAAAGATACTTTTTATTCTTAATATTTTATGTATTATCTGTCCATTCAGTGTATATTCTTAGCAAATTATAAGTATATTCAAAATTAGAAGAATTATCCTCTAATTTACTCTTTGTTTACCCTTTGAATGCATATTTGTGTGATGTGAGGTCCAGTGTAAGTCTAGTGTAGTTTGTGGTCAATTATGTCGAAACGACTCTTTGCAACTCATTTTTCATTTTTTCATATTCTTTAAGATTGCAATCAATGAGTCTTTCACTAAGACTTAGCATTGTTTACAATCAAAAGAAAATGTTCCTCAAGTTGTTCCTCAACTGACCCTATTATTAGACTTTTTTGACCAAAACACCGATTATAGTCTTCAATGTTTATCTTCCATTCATTTGACTTCTTATGAATTGCTTTGAATGAAAGCAGAGTTTTGCAAATAAAGCAATTATTAGTCATTATTGAGAAACTCCTCGATTAAGACTCATAAAGTTTTTTGAAATGAGAGACAAATAAAGGTAAATGAAATTAATTTATATTTTTGAAGCAATTCTTGAAATTGAAGTAATTATTGCGAAGTAATTCATAGTATATTTGAGTCACGTATCAAAACAGAACCGTAGATATAAATTTGAGATAAGACTGACTTATATTAATTGTGGAAACAATTTAAATGTTGTTTATTACTCGCAATTGTATTTCGCTTTCATAACCAGCTTTTCAGTACTATTTGTTTGTTTGTCATAAAACTGAGATTTTCTGTTTAGAACTCAGACCCTCTCAATAGACGAGGACTCAGACCTTCAAAAGAGTCTGGAAAAAGCATTGAATTGATTGATAAAATGGCCATTTTTGTGATATCACACATTTGAATAAGTGGTGAATTGGCCTACATTTTAAGGCTTGAGAGTTAAACACTACTATTTGGCGCATTGGTTCCGATCACAAGAATAAAAGGGGTTCTTCTCTATAATGTCAAGTCTGGATCACATAATGGATATGAGCCGTAGTGCAGTCGTGGCACAGATGTATTGAAATGACATATAAAGTGTAGTTTTACCGTTTGTTAAGTATATTATATTTAATAGTTTGAGGTTAAGACGCGTGCTCTCCAACCATAGTAAAGGCTATGTATTTGTGATTTAAGTGTGCCACTGCTTACTATGCCTGTGCCCATAGTGTGTGCCAATGAATCCCTTTCTAACTGAATTCATTTGACTCGATGGGGAAGACAGCGTTGCGACAAATCGACAGATGGGACAAACGTTGGCCAAACCATAGCAAAGCAAAGCATACCTCAAAACGTTCCGTTATTTTAGTTGACTTAGAAATGAGAACTCATTTCAGAGCACAAACACATTCATTGTTAACATTTTATCTGATTTCAAAGTACCTCTAAATAATTTCCCAACAGTTATGGCCTACGGGAACATTACCATGCTTACATCTCTAACATCTCATCGTAAACATGTTTTAGCTATTCATGTGTTTGGAATATCTTGCACCATTTTTTGTCTCACTTAATTCAGATCAATTTAATTCAAATTTTTTCAATACTCATTGAAAGTTAGATAAAAATTTATTGGAGAGACCGCTCATCGCTGACCTTATAAACATTGCTCTCAAATAAATATATCATTAATTACGATAAATATTGTGTAAATGCTGTGAAAGTCAATACTAAAATCAGTTTATCGAGTCATTCATTAGAAGACTGTAAACACATTTTGAATATTAATTAATTTATAAGAATTATATTCATTTTATAGGACACGTGTTTGGCATCAACTCAGAGCGGATATGTTTAATGATCTCTTAATTCATGAAACTTTTACTGAGATTTGATATTAACAATCGCTCATTAATCCAGTGTATGTCAAGGATAGCCCTCATCCCAACTGCAGGAGTCCTGACTTGATGCGGGCCATAACTGTTATAGTACTTAAATTTTATGATTAATTTCTTTGCATTTTCTCTGTTTGTAAGAGAAGTTTCACTTTTCATTCAATTAAAATATTTTTTTGCGAAACTATTAAATGCAAACAAAAACTCGAATATATTTACTTAATTTTTCAAATCAAAGCATCGATTCATTTCATTTTAAAATAATCTTCTCGTATATTATTATAATAATTTGAAAATGTTTTGTGACTTTGTCTTAGATTCCAATATATCGTGGAAATTATGGATTTAAAAAAAAATTAATGATCAATTTCTATGAAAATTGTATTTTTTGTCAAAATAATGACAATAAGATAAGTCTTAAGATAGTTGTGAGGGAATTATTATTATTTTTTTTATCTTGAGCATATTTCATTTGATTCCAGATCAGATTTGTGGTTATTTTCAATATTTTTGACTTCTATCTGTATACTTCAATCAACATGGTAAAATTTTCCGTATCATGATTTCCCTTCAATACCACTGATGCTATAATAATAATGATGGTCTTATTTTGAGCTGTATTTCCATAGCAGTCAAGTGCAACGACCTCTTCGACAAGTCTTCAAAGTTAGACAACAAAATTAGTAGTAGTGGTATATCAATGGTATATCATTTTGCACGCACTGCTGACCATTGAGCCAGTGGTCAATGTTATTAGACTTTAGCATAACTGGAGACACAGGATATACAAACCTATGAAAACAGTTTCACTAAAAGATGATTTATTCATATTTTTTGCGACACTGTCTCTACTAATGGTATTTTTCACGCTATGAACGACTTAGAAATGATTTATGAATTACTAATACAATGATTTATTAGTCATTTATGTAAAAAACTCAGAGAAATATTTTCCAATTTCTAACCGCATTATATTAATTGATTTACTAATAGACTGACAGACAATTCAAATACGAGACAGAAGACAATTAACTACAATTAGACCCAAAACATATTTTTCAATAACATTTGTCTGACTTTTCGAAGGTTTTATTTTGACATTTTTTACCGAATTATTTGAGAGTTATTTTGTTGAGAGAAAATACAATTCAACTACAAATTGAAGATAAATATTTCTTGTTTTCAAAAATTTGCTTATTTCTGATCCAAACATTTCGATAGCTTTTTTCGTAGAGAATAATAATAATAATAATACAGTGTATAGTGAGAGATATATACCTGAGTTATACATTAGTATCGGAATTAGCGATATTATTGTTGCCTTAAGTCAACCCTATTATTATATAACTTCTAAAGTAATAAAAAGTAATAAAATAAACATTTATTTGAAGATTTGATGTAATTTAGACCCATTTCTATCATTAGGTTTCAACAAATTAAATGTTTTATTTGTTTTGTATGAAATTACTTGTTGTATAATATTTATAATGACATTTCATTTTATTTACTTTCATTTGAAACTTGGTAAAAAAAGTTATAAACTGTGAAGTTATTCCTTTTATCTTAAAGTATGAATATTTCGGCAGAAAATCATTTAATGGAAGTGAAAAACCCACAGATTTGTAATACAGTGCTTTATCTTTGACCATAAGATGGCCTTAAGATAAAATCTGAGTTCAAATAATATGCGGGCTCAAATTTGATTAACTGCGACCACAGATTTGTTAACAGTCACATTCTCATCATATTTCAAGAGTATATTCAAAAGATTGTGCAAAAAAAGGCAAAATCATAAATAAGATCATTCCTTAATTGCTTAATTGATTTGAAAATTATGAAATTGTCCGGAATATTAGTTTGCAAATTAAAATTAAATTTATATTTCATCAAATGAATCCAACTATGGCTCGACTTAATTAAGTTGACTTGATCATTGACTTTTTGATATTATAAATTACTTTAAATTCCAGAGCATTGAATAATTTAATTAAACTAAATATGATTCAAAAATAACATGGTGAAATAAAATTATATTGTATAATCATATTTATTAGACATCATTATTAATAGAAAATCGAATCAATTTTAATTCCTAATTTGGATAGAATTGTAATAAAGTTTAAAAGATTATTTGGTTGAAAAAGATTGTTTTAACAAATGAGTATCATCCTATAATGGTAAGGCCAGCAAATATGTTTGCAGTATTCGTGAAGTAAACAATATTTTTAATTAAATTAAGAAAAAGAGGATCTTTTGGTCTAAAATAGGTATAAGTTTAGGAGATGTTTGCCTTCAGGACAAACATTTCATACAATACTATTGTCTTCGGATAAGAAGTGAACAAAATCGCGGCTTCAGATGAAACGGATTCTTATAAATTGCGTGAAACCGATGATAAAATATATGATGATCTGAAGTCACAGCATGGGTTACACAGCCTTTAGCCATAACTGTACCTTATGTTAAATTCATTATCAATTTTACATCACTTATGAAGACATCTGCAATTTTCTAACGGCATTCTATCCAAAAGGGAGGTCTTCTTTTCAAATGTTTTTTATTGAATTAGACTTTTGCTAATAAACACAGATTTAATAAACCATAAGTTTTTACCGAAATCCCGCTGCGCTAACCTAATACCTGTGCAACTCATCAGTGCTGAGCTGTGTTGATGGCTAATACATTGACTGGACTACATGTATGAGTAGAAACTAGGGGTGCAGTGTTGCCAGTGTTCCCTATGTTTGCCAGTGTTTGCATTATTTTCGAGACTGACTGTCAAACAAACCACTCATTTACTCGAAGTCAGTCATCACTTCTGGTTAAGACAGCCTTAAATAAGGAAAAAGGTTTGCATTTGACTGCAATTGTGAATAGTTTAACATAAGATGTAATGACAAACAAATGAAGTCAGACTGACTCAGATTCAATCAGATTCCCCGCTGAGAATTCATTGATTTAATGGTTAAAAAAATATGAGTCGTGACACGTACTGCTCGCCTGACCTTTTACTTGACCTCATTTATTATATGGCCTTCGCATGTGATGTTCGGTAGGACCGAAACCCGGACCAAATTGATAAGAAAAAGCGTGAACATAACATAACTGCTTAACGCACAGCCCATCAGCCCTTACATACAATTAACAATAGAAGCCAATAGAGGAGACTTATGATTGTGCGAAGACTTGTTTTGAGCTAAAACTGTGGCTAATATCGTAATTACACTAAAACTGGCGATTCTTCTAATAACTCAAATATGTTTAGGTTTAGGTGTTTTAGGTGTTCACCAATAAATTGAAAGCAAAAATCCATAAATTGATAACAACTTGGAACAGAGATTTCCATAAACAGGGTGCTTATGTACGAAAACATAAGATTGCCGGTGCTCTATGACGGCAGAGACGTCGCTCTCAAAGAATGCTTTTCGCAGTTATTTCGCTCAAAACGTGACTCATTTGTGGTTTTATTGGATTCAAAAACAGCTAATGTTTAGTGTTTTAGTCTTTCTTTTGGTTAGACATTAGATAATAGAAAAAATAAGTGTTTCACGACTCGCACACCAATGAGGGAAACGCTAATCAAATCGACTACTAATAGCCAACAAACTCACTAATTAACAAACATTACCTTTAGTTTTGGTTAAAATGAATTTTAAGTTCACTTTAGTTTTTACTTATCTGTAAATACCTGGCCTACACTGCTCGACACTGGCCAACGCAAACCATGTCTAAACAGCAAACAATTTTCATTTTTCGTTTTTCGATTACAAATAATAGTAATTTCAATGATTTTTCTGTTTCGACTTAACATAAAATATTCAAATTTCAGTTGAATTTAATGACTTTTAGCGACTAAACGATTGAAACACATCTTTAGAAAAACGTTTAAAATAATGAGAATCTGTTTAAAAAAAGAGCAAAATCTTCAGTTTTAGTGCATTTCTATGCAGTTTTTGTACCAGAATTTTGACACAAAAGTATTATGTTTTCAGTTCTCAATGATTGCGGTTATTCTGAAGTTTACCCATTATTTTACAGATTTTGCTCAACACTTATGATTACTACATAAAGCAAAGCATCGAAATAACACTAAAAGTGTCGAAATGCATATATTAGTGAATTTTTGAATGACAACCGAGTGGTTAGTCATTAACTTCTCTCCACTCACTAAATGTTTTCTATTGATAGCTCCCAAAGAACCGCATATCTTATCTCAACTCAAAAGTCTCGTCCTTTTGTCTCGATTTTTCATTTAAAAGAAAAGATGGTTTTGATCATTAAAATTATTTTTTATTATGATAACTGATCTAATTAAAAAAGACAATAAAGTTAGTATGGTTAAATTAAAATCACTAACTATGGATTCGGCGAAACAAACAAGAAATGATAGATTCCGGTATATATTTGGGACGTTTTTCGGAAATTCAATTTAATTATATTGTATTTTGAAATATAGAGTTCAGTGTTAGAGAGAGGGACAGAATATTTCATTATTGAATTATATGTCAATAGAATAGAATTTTCAGTTTTTCGAAGCAAACCATTAATCATATGATAATAACGACCAAAACTTTTTTTGTTAGTAAAGCAGAACTGACTTCTTGGCACTTCTTGGCTGACCATCTCATGGTTGTGTTGCAAAATAAGAGGACATCAATTGTAGAAAATGACAAAGAAGTGGTTTCGCTGTTTTATAATCAAATAGTCTCTAACAAGACTCGGGCAAGTGTTAGAGGGCTGAGGGGTGGCACACACCTTGTTATTCTATGCTTTCAACACTTCATAAGCCTTATAGAGACTAAAAAAGTTTATGATTTATATTCGTAAGATTGGGTGCGCTCTTCGTTGTTGTTATTGTCGTCGAAATGTGTAGAACTCGAGTTTAAAGTGAGTGCGAACTCAACGCAAAGTTCGCTTCCTTTCACATTTTGTGCATTTGTTATATCATATAAATAGTATGTCATTAGTCTCCTGTGGCTCCAAATGTAATCTAATATACTTTACCGAAGACTAACTCATAAACTCTATAGTAGTTTAAATTAAAGTTAAATTCAGAGAACAACCGATTTTGTTAAGCAATGCCTTAAAAAAAACTTTAGGCTCTCATTATTACAAGACTTGTTTGAGAAAATGGATTATTATTTTTCAATACACGAATTCACAATTGCTTATTGAAAATAATGTATATTTTAGTCTTATTCTCCTCTAAGCTCTTGTCGTTAATACACGATTCGGGTCTCAATTGAATTAAAAACTTCTTAAAAACTTTTCTGATCAAACAAAAAATGTCGATAAATAACTTTAAGATATTTATGGCCTTTTATTTCCGTCTAAACTATCAATTTTAAAGTGCAAATCACGTTAAGTCTAATCGCGATAATAGTTATAATCAAAGCTCTCAACAAAAATAATCGCAATTTTAGCACCAATTCTGTGAACATAACGAACATAAAGGCCCGCACAAAGTCTTATTATTATTTGTGACCGATAGATACCCTGATATTATAGGTATTATTTTGTTTTAGATCATTCTTTTATAATAATATCGTGTTTCAGATGGAGTGATGGTTTGATGTATTGCTCTTATCTTTGATTTAGAATTTAATATAATTTGCATCACAAGTCAGGGGGCAATCATTGGGTATATAAATAATCATTGGTTAGAAAGTCATGAATGAATAGTTGATCGGAAATACCTCAAAGGCATGGCTTTAATTCAAGTAAGCAAAGAATATTTTAAGCCATCAAATATTGAAATTTGTAATAAACCATTTGATTCCAGGATTAATGTTATTGTATTATAGGTGTAAAGCAATAGAAGCGACGGTTAAAGTGTGAAAACAGAGAGATTGGTCAGTAAAAGGGCACGAATTACTTGAGGCAAGTAATCGAACACACAGGCAGGTAATGGCTGATAATAAGCCCTCTTATTTAATTAACTCTGAAATGCATGCATTCCCTAAAAAATTAAAGTCAAGGCCTGTGATATGACTTCGGCTTGTCTTTAGATTTAACCATATTTTCTTTGCTAACAATTCACGAACACATTGTAATTGCAGTTTTGATTTACTCTTAAACATTCATAAAATCTGTTTTATTTATCACGATTTGAATTATTAGTAAAATTATTAGTTTTCACTCATTATATGTTTGGTTGACTGCAATCTATGATTTGAAATGTGTTGTCATTAAAAATAATACCATATTTTCATCGATTCCTTATAAACCGACTGAAAAGCCTTTGCGGCAAATATTTAACATCACTTAAATTCATTGCAAAATTCACTCAATTATTCCATTCCATTGACATAGCCATGGGTACCCATTCTCATCTTGTTTTTGTTTTCTTGATTTACTTATACATTATACTTATGTATTAAAGAATTAATTATCAAAAATTAGTAAATAATTTTAGTTTTCGATACAATATTTAACGTCAATGAGTTTTAAATGGAAATATTTTATATTTAATTGTAGTTAAGATTAGGTTTAAAAGATCTTGATCATCGTTTATGTTTTTATAGATTTTAAAGATATATAGGAATTAGTTTTGATTAATATTTGTTGAAATTTGAAGATTAATAAGAAAGATAAGACAAATTGTTATCGAAGAGAATCATAAACTCAATTACATTAAGGATCTTAATGTTAATTAACTGATCAAAGGTGATAACAAAATGCGTTTATTAGTTAACATTTAAATCAATTTTCTTAATTATTGGCCATTTTTTTTACTTAAATATTTCATAACTTAAACTTAAGAACAAAAGTTCTCATAATTGCAAGATATGAAAGAATAAAAATATTGATTTTGTAGCACATTATCGAAACTTAGATACATTGCATACAATTTAGACTCATTTTTTGAATACTTTAACACAATATTGAAGAACAGATTAATGTTTTGATAGAAATAAAAGTATAAAAATGAGTAAACATTTGATTCGCAAAAATATGTCATTTATTAGACATTTATTATTAAATACAATTAATTACAAACGAAACGAAAAATGAGATCTAATTCTCTACATTTGTTTCATCCGATGACTGATCCATTGCTAGAGCCTTTGATTCCGATCACTACTCTGTCTAAGAGGGAAGGCGTTAATGATTTAGGAACCACTTTATGTTTTTTGACCCATCGGTAGAGATCGATAAAAAGTTGATTAACAATCTGTTCGGCGACACTTATTTCACCGTAATATAGAGTTGTGAGTTCACTATATTCTGTGCACAGTATTTCTCCCTCTTCAACACTAACCTGCCTGCAAAAACATTCATCAATAATTCGATTTTCTACAAAACATAACATACCTGAGATGGACAAGGTCACTTTTATTGCCAACTATCGCAATCAGTGGTATTTGTGTTCCGGTATTCGCTATTCAATATTAAAAACAAATTTTCTATTAATTTGATGCAAACATTTCAACTTATTATACAAATTATGCATTAATTTTTCAATTAATTTGGTTAATCAAAATCAGATATTCTTGTTAAATGGTAATGTGTTAAATAAAAATTTACGCCCAAACTTTTTGATTGTAGTGGGATTTTTCAATTTCCTAAAACAAAATCCTCCTTTTGTTTCATATGCTTGATATTAGGATTTTCAAATTCTATGAGTTTTATGAATTTTTTAGAGAAGGCATCTTCTTTGACAATTCCTGATTTGAATAGATATTCGGATGATTAAAAAAAATTTAAATACCTTTGAGTTGAACGATGTGTTTGAGAAGATTTTTAGCGTAAATAAAGCTCTGTCTGTCGGTTATGGAGTACATCAGCAATAAGAGGTCACAGGAATGAGAGGATAGTTCAACATTATTAATGGTGAGGGTAGAGGGCGAGGAGGCGTCTAATAGATCGAATATAACGGGTTCGCTATCGATCATCATTTCATATCTATATTTGCTGTCAATGTTGTGCTCGTATTCCATAATATAACGTCGGGTCAGGAATCGTACGACAAGTGCTGGCATTTAATTAAATCAAATTCTTATTAATTTTAAGTCAAAATTGAATTGAATTGAGAACCGACCGCTTTTTCCGACATTCCTGTCCCCGATTATGGTTACTTTAATTTCACTTAAAGACGACTTTTTTCTTTTGAGGACTTTCGATGAAGAAGTCGGGGAACTACTCGTCATATTGTTGTCGAACTGATTAACACAATAACTGAGTGAACCCAATGGCATAAATGCGCACAATTTCCCACATTTAAACACATCCTAACTCTTGCTCTTACTCTTACTCCTAATTTCTATAAATATCTATTGAATTGAAATTTATTTTTAGTCTTTTGGCCCAACTATTGAAATATGTTTTCATTTCAATGATTTATATTTTATTTTATGATATTTTATGAATAGATTCGAAATTTCAGAAAACATTCTTCACTTGAGAGCAGATTTTCAATAATGAAATGAAAAGCAATAAAATGTTCCCAAAATTCATTATAACTTAATTATCGCTCAAAAGTTTAAATCAAACAAATTCTTCTATACTTATTAAAAATAGTCCTTTTATATATCAACTCAAGAATTTTTTTTTCAATTCAATAAATGTATGATATATTGATTTCAAGTGACTCAATTCAATTTAATTGCAAGGTGAATACGAGCATTGAAAAACATATATCAGAATTTCAAGAATCTCCAGTATTTGTTACATTTATAATTGAATGTCAAACAAAATGAAAATAAAAGATAAAATAATTTTTGATTTATTTAATTATTTTTATTCAAAGTAAAATTAGTTGTATATTGAACTGATCTAGTTAATTTAGAATTCCATCATTTTATGGAATAATTTGTAGACATAATAACCAAAAGATGGCAATACTTTACACAAAATCTCTGATTTTATACGAATTGAATCAATAAATCCATTAAAATGTGAATCTTTTCAGTAATTAATTATAAATTAAACTTTAATTCGTTATAAATGATTCACTAATTATTAAGTATATTACAATTATTTACAAATAACATCGAATCGAATTCAAGATCAATACAGTAAAGACCTCCCAATTTGTATTTTAAGTATATTAGTTAATCTTGTAGTTAATCTTGTAGTTAATCTTGTACAATTATTGTATAATTTAAGGATTTATTTTCGAAATTCAAGTGAAGCTTTTTATTTGATTTTTGGATAATTGTTATTATTGTTGATAATACTCTCTTTTGACTTCATATCACACATTGAATTTGGAAATTTTGTTAAGGTTTTGGGCGAAATATAATACAAGATAAACATAAATCTTTGACTAAAGCTATATTGAATTTCATTCAAATTCAATAGAAATACATTAAATGCGGAAAAATGTATACAAAAATAGTTTTGATTTCAAAACATCGAATAAAATTCAAAACTGAATAAAATGTAATCCATTTTAAAGATAAACTTAAATCCGATTCTAAAGAATCGTGTTTTCATTGAACTATATTTTTAACATCTTTTCAGACTTTTATTTTAAATAATTTCCAAATTATTAGAGTTTTGTCTTATATTTAAAAATATAAAAGTATTTTTCAAAATTTAGAATTTTCTTCATTTGGCGGTACATTATAAAAATGTTTATACATTTTTCATCTATGTTTCCTTTAACTAAATTGACTTTAAAAATTATCAAGATCTTTTACTAAATATTGACCGACTAATGCAACTGTAATTATGATCATAATTATCAAAATTGTTTTATTTAAGGCAACCATTTATTCTCTATTTGTTTAGAATCTTATATAAAAAATTAATTAAATAATTGTCTTCAATGCGAAAGAGTTTTTGTGCAAATGTATCTCTCAGGTGTATATCTGAAGGAAGAACCAATTTCTAGTTTATATCACTATAATTGTTGATTCATCTTCTGTTGAAACTGTCCAATACATCTTCCAATACCAATATCTGTTTATTTTAAATGACAATAATTGATAATTGGGTAATTTATCATTAATTTATCATTATTATCATCATAAATATTGATAAGCGTCAGGAAAAGGCTTTGCGCTCTATTATCTATTATGAAGTAATCGATGGTTTAGGAATTAGAAGATAATTGAACTAATTTGAGACAATAACGAGAATCAAAGAACAAATCAACTAAATTGAGTCGATATCGGATTAACGATTACCAATGTTAGAGACATTAAAGAAGATAACCCGAAGAGTAATTGTGAAGAATATTCTCTCTCCGATGAGTTAGTGTTTGTCTGCTATGTCTGCGATCGAAGTGTTGTTTTGACGTCACTTCTGTTCGATATTCAGCTTTGAGTTTATGTAACGAATCTGTTGTTGAATGCGTCGGTTCCTCACAATCACATTCTCTGCGACTCTTCTCTTCATTTATTTTATATGTTTTACAGAAACTGTTGATAGCTTTATATGAAAGCAGTGGTCATATCCTTTATGTCTGCGATCAACAAATGTGAGTAAATTCTAAATCTAATATAAATGTAATGCGATGTGAATGCGATCCTATCTTTTATTACTGGTCTCTCATTCTTCCTAATTATTCCAATCAAATACCTCTTAAACATGAATTCCTCAAAAAATATTTCCAATCAAAAGATATTTGGCTTTCGGTTTAAATCTTTTGATTTGATGGCAAAGCATTTATATGTTGAGCAGAATGTATAGAATGTGGTCATTGTTTGCGCACACATCACATCAGAATCGCCGACACGACGATCACCTTTTCATTGTTTTACAGAAATCGATTGATTCCTCGAATTCCTGTTTATTAAATTTTTAGGTCTTTTAGGCCTAACATTCAATTCGTTCTCTCAATTGACTGCCTCTCAATTGAGTTAAATATATAATATAACACAATAGTATACTATAAAACAACGATTTGTATAATTTTCTCACAAACTTACCCCTCTATTATTTATAACTTTTTTTTATTAAAAAATTTTATCATTAGTTTAGTTTAGAAATTATACAAATATATTATTTATTTCCTATTATCGTCCTATATATCTGTATATCTGTATATCTGTATATCTGTATAATTGTAATTTCATAATTTTCTTGCATTTGTAACTTATTCAATTATGTTTATGCATGTTCATATTCTACCAAGAATTTAATGAATTGCATTAGAATTTGATGCTTAATTCTTGAAAAAATCAAATTTTAATATAATCTAGCTTTAAATATTAATTTTCAATAAGTTTGGTCATTTTATTCTCCCTAGATGACCCTAAATACCTATATTGTGTTGGGTACCCGGAATCGGTAATTCTAATACCGATTCGGGTTAAAATGGTATATTTCGAATATTCATTTCTTTAAAAAA
>JAQIXD010001165.1:0-17030 GCA_034699985.1 Minunthozetes semirufus
CTGTAAATTAGATTATATGAGACGTAAAGAACTCGAAGAATGCAATCAAACGATGTTTTGGAATCAAGAATTGGTTCACAAGAATAACAGTGACTTCATATTTAATTATACTTTCGCAAACTGTTCAGTTAAAGTAGAAAAGAATTTACTTGATCATATATGCAAAAAGGACTGTAAAATAACAGAATATCATGAAAACTTAGAAATTCTGGAAATACCCGACTATTATAGAAATTATACTTATAGAATTATAATATTGCGTTTGTTTATAGAGCCTACAAATTTTAAGCATATTGTTTATTCTGCAAAAATGAGCATGGTATCTTTATTGTCTTCATTCGGTGGGTTATTCTCAATGTATTGGGGATATAGTGTTGTATTTCTCATAGAATTCATCATAAAATATATAATTAATAATTTTGTATTTACTTTTCAACGTTTATTTACGACAACATATCCTTATTATTATACCACAAGAATATTAAGAATAAGCAAGTTAATTATCTGTGTATGTTTATTATTTGTAATGTTCGACCAACTAGCTCAAATAATGAGTACATACCTGTCCTTTCCTAAACGAATTGATATTTCATTTAAAAATCAATTATCTCTACCAAAAATACATTTACAACTTTTACTAGATCACTATGGCTTCAATAATGACGTATCAATATTGAATCGAATTAAATGCAGTGCCGTATTTGATGATTTCAAAATTAATTGCCCTGAGCCTAATATTTTGATAAAATATAACATTATTATTCCATTTCCGGAATTTAATATTACAAAAATTTTCGATCAAATTTTTGTCGTTTTCTTCGATGAAAGTCTTTGGAAAAATTCAACACATATTTTAAATCATAAATTAAAATTAATTAAACTTGATACATCTGCTATTAAAATCAGAGAGGAGTATGTGGCAATCTTAATTTCAAATATATTTTTGTTTCAAAAATGTGCACCAAATTTATCTTATACACATTTTATTGAGAAAAATTCAATAAACAATTTATTCATTGAATCAAATAATTATCGAAGAATTTCATTAGAAAATGGCCTCAAATGTAAAGACAGAGACAGTTCTCTATTCAGTGATTATTCAAATAAATACTTAATCGCCGACTGTATTATCCAGAAATTAAACCAAACATTTAATTGTCTGCCAATTGATCATCAATTTAGATATTATGTACCAATCAAGACGATTAATCAAATTGGATATAAGTTTTGTGAACCTGGTATTACTGTAAATGGAACACAAGAAAATTTAATAAATGATAATTTAAGGAAATGTTATGACTCTATAGTACCTGATTGTGAGATACAGTTATTCAATGTTTTCAAAGATATCATCAAAACTGACCAAAACTCTATGAAAACCGAAATAAATATAATCCCAGAAAACAAAATTGTGATTCAATACACTGAAGAATATCGAATGAGCATGCTAGATTTGATATACGAGGTAGGTGGTATTGTGGGAATGTGGTTCGGTTGGTCTATTATGTCAATTACATCAATTATAATCTTCATTTTAAATCTACCTCCTCACACATTAAAATTGAAACATTTTATAAAACATAAATACATCATGTTAAAATTTGTAATTAATCTAAAATCAAAATTGTTTTGTCAAATTCTTATCAAATTTATAATGCTCTTTCTAAATTACTCTTATAAATTGTTTTCAAGTGTTTTCAAAAATCAAGCATGATAAATTAAAAACATATGGAATGAAAATACATTGTAATTCATTAATAAAAATTTTTGATTCAATATGCATGATTAATTGATAAAATTAGCCAATAAACCCAATAATAAAAAGAAATACGTGATAATATTGACCACAAATAGGTAAAACTCAAAATTAGTGAATTCAAACAAATCGCCGCAATAGATGCCAATGAGAGGGCCGGACAGCCTCTCAATCGGGTTACCTCCCTCAAACTGGCTCCCGATTAGAGTACAGAATAAAATTCAAAAACGAGTAAACTTGAAATTAATTTATTTGAATAAGAATAGAAAATTGTTTACAATAGAAATCGAATAAAAAGTTAATAGTTTATCTGAATTTCGCCAGAATCTACCATTTCATTAAGCTCAAAGAGCAGGGTCGCCCTATCGATTTGTTCGTGCTTAATATAGTTAGCATTAGGTAAGACACCAAAAGTTTCATTATTGCTTTGGATCAGTTTAAGCATTGTGACCTTTAAGTGAGTTTTGATCCTGGTGCTTTTCAATAGCTTGCATTCCTTCTCATATTTTTCCAATTCTGTCAAAATGTCTTCACTCCTTCTCCAATAAATAGCTCAGGGTAATGGAGTAGCGCCATACCGGTCCTCTTTTTATCGGAAAATCTGCTTTAATCAACTTTCCGATGTCCACCAATATCCACCTTGGTCGTCACCAATGTCGTCAAATAATAGGGAACTAATTCGACCTTGGTCTTCTCAAACTGTAGGCAAGCTTGCTCAATTTTACCGCTCAGCCCTTCGAACAGTTTGTTTTCTCCCTGTTTTCCCGCGTTTTTAAAGCCCGATCCGGCAACTAATAGCCGATTACCCGATGAATTACTTATCAGATGAAAGGTGGCGATTGAGTTTCCCTGCTTTTTGTTGAACATGGCCTCCATTATCACCCGAATCACTTCATCGACATCTGTTGGCACTGTTCCTGTTTGGATGTGGTGGTGATCTTCACTGAAGTCATTACTTCTCACTGCTGTTTGTCCAACGACTTTTAAGTCCTCTTTTGTGATCATTTTTTACATTTCCTTCAGATTATCTTGGTAATTTAATGAATTACTTGTTAATCTATAGTTTACCAACACATACTAACAATATTGTATTGGCTGAGTCAACATTTAGTAGTAAATGGGATTTGTAATTTAATGTAAGTGCTATATTTGTGTAAGTACTACAGCGTTTCCATTAATGTGGGTTAGTATGGGGTTTTTTTAAGTATCGATAATTCGAAAACCTACTATATATTTTCAATTTTTTTGGTGAAAAATAAAAAAGCATAAAAAGATAGCTAGTGCCTATAAAATTGTTTTTTCGAAAAATCAGTTATTTGTCCTTGGTGAGATAAAAATAAAAATCACATAAATTTGAATATCTCAAAAACCACAAAGAGTATTAAAATAATTCTTGTTTTATTTAGTATTTCTAAATGTGCGCTAGAACTTTTGTGATTGAAAGTTTTTTGTAAAGTGTCCAGGGTATCTTAAAAAATAAGTTAATTCAAAACTTTTTATTCAACACAATTTTTTAACTCTCATGGAGACTTTACAAGAAACTTTCAATTACAAAAGTTCTAGCGCACATTTAGAAATACTAAATAAAACAAGAATTATTTTAATACTCTTTGTGGTTTTTGAGATTAAAATTTATGTTGAACGCTGTAGTACTTACAAAAATATAGCACTTACATTAAATTACAAATCCCATTTACTACTAAATGTTGACTCAGCCAATACAATATTGTTAGTATGTGTTGGTAAACTATATGTTAATCAATAAAAAGTGTAAATTAAAAAAATCAATAATAACTTACTTTAATTAAAGTCTTCAAAACTGATGGCTTTAAACGCAAATAAATTGGTTGTGAATACTCTTCACGAATAGATTTATCACAAAAATGAGTGAAATAAATTCAATCTAACACTCATATTCATGAAAAGAACTCAGACTCAAACTCAAGCTAATCCTTTTCGAGTCTGAGTTGTTGCTCAAATCTGAGTTGTTACTCAAGTCCTATTCAAAGAACAAACTCAGCAATTGCTCAAAAAGTTGTTTTGAGTTACAACTCAGACCATTAACGCATGTGTAGTATCATAAAACTCAATAAAATTAAAGCTTAAGAGGACCTCAAGACCTAAGACTTAAAACAAACACAACTTTTCTAATCCTTTTGTGCTTAAAATTTTCTCTGTTTTCTCTAATCTTTAAACTCTACCTGATTTTAACATTAAGGTATTGCAAGTCAGCCAACTTCTAGGCTTTGAGTCTGTTCTGACTGTGACTCGAAATTTTTGACTCAGACTCAAGTCACTTTTATGAATACGAGCGTAAATAAACACGACTAACAACTGGTTGTTTTTAATCACAAATATTAGCAAATCATGAGTTCACTTGAAATTCAATGAAAAAATCAAAACAATTTGAAATTAAACTTAACTTTCAAACCAAACGAGTGGTAAAAATCAAGAGCGAGACCTGTCTTATATACCTTTTTGTTCCCTCACGTGATCTGAAATAGTGTTGTATTAAAAATGACTAAACTCAGAATGCAATCAAAGTACAGGTTCTAGACCTGAGATTTGATGCCTGGTTTCTTGTGATGAGATAATCCGGATTAAATTGGAGACTAACTTTTCTTATCTAAACAAATGTTAAGATAAGTTTATATTAGTTTCTCATGAATTTCAAACTCAAAAATTTTTTATTAGATTATCTTTAATGTAATCCATGTAATACTAATCTTAATACTCATGAAGCTTAATGAATAATTGGGAGACAAATCAAGCATGTTTATTCTTTATTGAAATTGATAAATATAAAATTATTAATCAGGTTAATTTTTGAAAAACACATAAAAACAACTTATACAGATAATTGAGGAAAAGAAGAAAAAATTTAACAATTGTATGATAAAGAATTTTTGCTTGTAAATTTATTAAATTAATTATCATGGTGCATCTATATTCTATCAATCCTTTTAATCTAAATGCGTGAGCAGGTATATTTTTAATGGCGATCATGAGTGATGTAAAAGACATAGCAGACCAGCCGAACCACATTCCAACAATGCCACCAACCTCATATATCAAGTCTAGCATGCTCATTCGATATTTTTCAGTGTATTGAATCACAATTTTGTTTACTGGGATTATATTTATTTCCCTTTTCGTAGAGTTTTGGTCAGTTTTAATGACTTCTTTGTTAACATTGAATAACTGTATCTCACAATCGGGTTCTGGAGTTTCGTAACATTTAATTGAATTATTTTTAATTATATTGAGTTGTGTTTGATTGACAGGAATACCAGGTTCACAATACTTGTAGTGAATTCGATTAATCCTCTTAAAAGGAACATGATATCTGAATTGATCGTCAATTGGTAAACAACTGAATTCTTGGATGTATTGCTGGATAATACAGTCAGTGATTTGATTGTCGAATGAATAATCATTGAATAGAGGAATGTCTCTGTCTTTACATTTGATGCCATTTTCTAATGAAATTCTTCTGTAATTATTTGATTCAATGAATAAATTGTTTATTGAATTATTTTCAATTGAATGTTTAGAAGATAATCTTGGTGTATATTTTTGTTCATAATATGAATTAGCAAATCTGATAAAAACAAAACCATCTTTTTTAATAGCGAACGTATCAAGGTGAATTAATTTTAATTCATTACTATTCAAATTATATGAAAAATTTTTCCAAAGACTTTCATCGAAATAAACGATTAATATTTTAACCAAAAATTTAATATATTTCTTAAATAAACTCAACGAGACATTCATAATGAAAAGATCTGGCTCTGGGCATTTTATTTCAATATTATCAAATATGGCGCTACATTTAATTTGGTTCAATATTGAAGGGTTATTAAAATTGCCATTATACTCTTTATAATAGCCATTATAATCTAGATCCAATTCTAAATATAATTTTGGAAGTGATAATTGATTTCTGAACAAAATATCAATCTGTTTAGGAAAGGATAGAAATGTACTGGTTGTTTGGTATAATTGCGTATAGATTGCAATCGAAACAAATGAAAGTATTAAAATCTTGGCTATTCTTAAAATTCTTGGTTCAGTATACGAAGCAAAAGTTATTTTAAGTAAATGTTGAAAAATATATACAAAATTCTTGATTAGATTTTTTGCAATAAATTCTGTGAGAAATATAACACTAAATCCCGAATACATTGCTATTAAGCCTCCAAATGCAGAAAATAGGGATACCATGCTCATTTTTGGTGAATAAACAATATGCTTGCTATTTGAATTCTGTATTTTGATAGTCGCCATTGTAATGTTGTCACTATTAAAAAAACTTTTTAGTGTATCAGGCATCTTGACAATTGATAAGTGTTCTTGATATTCTACGAATTGGCAGTCCTTTTTACAAATATGACCGAGGAAAATGTTGTCCGCTCTAACAGAACAATTTGTGAAAGATTGGTTCAGTACTAGGTATTGGTCATATCGTTGGAACAATTCTTGATTCCAATACATATTGTGTTTGCATTCTTCGAGTTCTTTACGTCTCATATAATCTAATTTACAGTCGTTTTGAGATTTTGGTCTCAAATTGTGTTTTTGATTATAAGAGTAATCAAAACAATCGGTAGAAAAAGGAGACGGAAGGTATTCCACAACAGTTTTACTGAATTGAATTCTCGATATATCGGTAGCTTTAAAGCGCAAATATCGTCTTTCAAAATGTGATGGATTATTTTGCGAATGAAATATGAAATTAGCTGTTTTTCGGCTATAAATCGCGAATGATATTTCTTTAAAATCATCTTTCAATTCAATTTCATTTGGAAAGAATGTCAGACAAACTGAGTTTGGTTTATATCTCACAAAAGTTTCATCAATTTTTGTGCAATTAATTTTACTATCAATCTTGCACTTTATTTCAAATTTGAAGTATTTACCAAGTCTCCAAATAAAACCGAATGATCCAGGTCCAGGTTTTCTGGCACAAACCGTGATCGAAGGAATTACCTTGCTCGCCTGTTTGATATTGAAGTTAATTATATAATTGTATTGAAGATAATCTTTTGTCAAATCGTAAAATTGATAGAAGAAACAAATGGCTATAATTGTAGGGAAAAAAGTATTGGCTCTTATAACATCTACTCTTTTCCAAACCATCTTGCTAAATTTTCTTTGCACATTAAATGAATGAATTTAATAATAAAAATAAAATATGGAATCTTATAAATTTTACCTAACACAAATCTAATTGGACACAGTGCGTTAGAATTGTAGTATTTATATAATATATCAAGGCAATTTCAGATTTCAATTAACCTATTTTTACACATAAATTTGTTTAGATTTTATATCAGAGCCATATCTAAAAATAATATTCAATTTATTTATTAGTTCATTTAAGTTTCATCACATTTTTCGATTATTTTATGTTCTAGATAACTTTGACATATAAATCAAAGTTTGTGTAAAGGTAATTTATGTTGAATGAAATGTTTTTAAAGACCAAGTATCTAGTATTTAGTGAAACCTATTTTTATAAACTATACAAAAGTTGAAAGAATTCAATGGAATTAACGTTAAAAATGAAAATCTTATTTTGGATTAAGTCCACGAGATATTCTTCAAGTTATCATGATCAATTATTAAATTGAATTTTTCAATCAAATAATCTTATTCTGGTGAATTTTATCAATGGAAAAATGTTCTAATACAATAATAACCTTGATACATTAATAACCATGATTAATTTTACTGAAACTATTTAATGAAATCTAAGCATGAATAAAAGTGATTAATCAAATAGCTCATTTTTATAATGATTGCTTTTTTCGAAAAACACTGGAATAATCCAGGAGATAATCAATCTTGAATATTGAAAATCGAATTTTTATAACATCATGGCGAGAAAACTGTTATCTCGATCACTTTAAGGAAAAGTGTTGAGAGTAGGACCAGGACCTATTTTGAAAACATAATTATTTATTAAATTTAAAACTATTAAAAACTGTACTTCATATAAACGAAAATAATTTATAGTGAATAATTTCCAACAGGAAAACCCGATCCTTTTTTGGGCCACTCTTTCCAGCAAATTATTTACCTAGATCAAATTTAATAACTAGATTTCAAAGAGTATATAAACTTATTCATACTTTGAGTTTAGTTGAAATACTTGTATAATTCAGGCGTTTATTAGATAACAATCTATTCAATGATTTATAGGTATTATTCGCACTGGAATTGACTGAAGAGGCGCAGGATATAATGAAGAGGAAACAAAAGCTCCAAAACACAGTGGCGTACATTATGACCATTTTGATTGTGAAAGACATTTCGCAGAAAATGTTTATTGAAATCTTCACGACAACAAAAGTGCCGACTGTTAGCCAAAAGGCGGCCAAAAATTTCGACCAAAAGGTTGTGTTGTATTCATTGATCTCTGAATACAAGGAATCAAACGATTGAAGAGTTTCTCTGATTCTTATGAATCGCTTTCTTCTAATCATTTCATTCAGTCTTTCGTTCAATGATTTGATTTTGAACTTCAAATACAAACACATTATGTAAAAGACCAGGAATTGTATGTCAAGAATACTCCAGACATATGTCTCCCAAAACCAGAACATAATGACATTTGGGAGGCCATAAACCACTGCCTCCCATAGCTTTGCCTTTATTGCGTAAACCAGAGTTATAATTGAGCATGCTATTATTGGCACAAGCAAATTATTCCAGTACAGCCACTTTGATCCAATTCTTGTGGCATTAATTAATTTCCTGATTTCTTCTTCGTCTGTTAGACCAATAGTCTGTGGCGGAACCAAACCCGACATTACCTGAAATACTCGAAGAAATGTCGGTTTTAGGCCATTCCTGTGGTTACAGTAATAAATTATTTGAGAGCTCAGAGTTAGCACGGTAACTAATATAATAACCAAGGTTATTTGCCATTTTACACCTCTCAGATAACCAAAATTACCCAATAGTTTCAATAACTGGTCCTCTTTGTCATCGATGGTATCACTTATTGATATAAACAATGAAATCAATTCTTTGGTCAAAAATATTGAAATAAATGCAATCATAAGAAACGGATTGAAAATTAACCCTCTTTTGGGCCGATCTCTGACTGAATCAAAAGACAAACCAATTCTATAGAGAATGTCATCAATCGATTCGATGACAATTTCTTGTGGTAAACACTTCTTCGGATCAAATTCAAGCATTTTTGCAAGTTTATTCACAAGTTATATTTCACGAATCTTTTCTTATTTTGATCCGATTTGATCTATTCTCATATGTATTATGCTATGAAATAGTACATCAAATCTATGCGTGATCAATTTAGCAAGATAAAATATGGTAAATTTCCTTAAATTTTTAAGTAATAGCTTTTTATGGATAATGACATTAATGATTTTATCTCTAACCTAAGTTTAATATAAATGATCTTATTTAAAAAACAGATTCCATTTATTTTGATAATGTAATGACTGAACTTAAATAGTGGAAAATTTAAGCGTTTTTATAGCATCATGGTGATAAAACAGTTTTCTCGGTGACTTCCAGAAAATTTCTTTTCTGACCTAGTATCAATGTGCCATTAAATTGGTGTAAAAGATGTCGTGGTTCTCATTCCGCATTGAAGTAAACAATTTATATCTAACTTAAAATAAATTTTATTTCATAACACGTTTTAAATTTATCATGCTTGATTTTTAAAAACATTTGAAAATAACTTATATGAGTAATTTAGAAAAATCATGAAATACTCAACAAGAATTTGACAAAACAATTTTGATTTTAGCTTAATTACAATTTTTAAAATGATTAAAATGACAAAGTTTTTGAGTTTTAAATTCAAGTAAAACTAGCATTAGTTTGGAAAAAATAGGAGATAATCCGGATTATCTTTAATTTAAAGGTGTTTCGTCCAAAATATTAAACTCTTTCTGGTGTTTCGGATCAGTAGGAGCTTTTGATAAATAATATGACACAATTAGCAGTGAAAAATAATTTTTATTTCATAATAAGTTTTAAATTTATCATGATTGATTTTTAAAAACACTTGTAAAGAACTTATAAGAGTAATTTAGAAAAATCATTATAAATTTGATAAGCATTTGAAAAAACAATTTTAATTTTAGTTTAATTACAATTTTTAGAATGGTGTATTTATGTTTTATAAAATGTTTCAATCTTAGTGTGTGTGCAGGTAGATTTACAATGAAGATTATAATTGATGTAATCGACATAACAGACCAACCGAACCACATTCCCACAATACCACCCACTTCGTATATCAAATCTAGCATGCTCATTCGATATTCTTCAGTGTATTGAATAACTAAATTGTTAATTGGAATTATATTTATTTCGGTTTTCATAGAGTTTTGGTCAGTTTTGATGACATCTTTGAAAACATTGAATAAATGTATCTCACAATCGTGTACTATAGAGTTAAAACATATTTTAATTTTATCTTTTATTTTGCTATCTTGTGTTTGATTGAAAGACACATCATGTTCACAGTAATTATAGTGAATTGGATTTATCATTTTTAAGAGTACCAAATGTTTAAATCTAGCAGTTTTTGGCAGACAATTGAGTTCTTGGATGATTTTCTGGTTAATACAGTCTGTGTATTGATAATCAATTGAGTGATCACTTAATAGAGAACTGTCTCTGTCTTTACATTTGAGGCCATTTTCTAATGAAATTCTTCGATAATTATTTGATTCAATGAATATATTGTTTATCGAATTTTTCTCAATTGCAAGACTAGACGAGAAACTTGGTGTATATTCTTGATGATAATATGAATTCGTAATTACCAAATTAACTATGTCCTCTTTGTATTTCATGACAGAAGTATCAATGTTAAATAATTTTAATTTATTATTATTCAAAATATGTGATGAATTTTTCCAAAGACTTTCATCGAAAAATACGAAGAAAATAATTCTAAATATTTTCCTGATATCAAGTTGTGGAACCAAAATATCAGAAATTAAAATATTAGGCTCAGGGCAATCAATTTTGAATTTCTCAAATAAAGCACTACATTTAATTTGATTCAATATTGACGTGTCATTATTAAAGCGATTATAATCTAGCATAATTGATAAATATATTTTTGGAAGAGATAGTTGTGTTTTAAATGAAATATCGATCCGTTTAGGAAAGGAAAGGTATGTTCTGATTATTTGCTCTAATTGACCAAACATAATAAATATTAAACAAATATAGATAATTAACTTGCTCATTCTTATTTTTCTTGAGGTGTAATAATAAGGATAGGTTTTCGCAAATAAACTTTGAAAAAAATATACAAAATTCTTGATTAGATATTTTATAAGGAGTTCTATGAAAAATACAACACTATATCCAGAATACATTGCGATTAACCCACCGAATGCAGAAAATAAAGATACCATACTCATTTTTGGGGAATAAATAATATTCTTGGACTTTGTAGGCCCTATGTCAAACCTCAAAATATTAATTTCGTAATTTAAATCATTTAAAATATCTGGTAATTTCATGATTGTTAATTTTTCTTGATATTCCGTGTATTTACAGTCTCTTTTACAAATTTCATCCAGAAAGTTATCCTCAGCTTTAACTGAACATTTTGTGAAAGTGTAATTAAATATGAAGTCACTGTTATTTTTTGGAACCAATTCTTGATTCCAAAACATGGTTTGATTGCATTCTTCGAGTTCTTTACGTCTCATATAATCTAATTTACAGATCGTTTTGAGATTTTGGTCTCAAATTGTGTTTTTGATTAAAAGAGTAATCAAAACAATCCGTTGAAAAAGGAGACGGAAGGTATTGTACATTCGTTTTACTAAATGTAAATAGGGAAATATCTTTGCTTTTCAACCGAATAAATTTCCTTTCAAAATGTGATGGATTATAATGCGAATGAAATATTAAATCCGTCGTATATTGCTTAAAAACAACTATGTTTATTGTATTATTACCTTTCAATTCGTATACATTTGAAAAGAATGTTATACAATATGATTTTAGTCTATATCTCACATAAACTTCATCAATTTCACCACATACAGCTTTATCAATTAAAAAACATTTCATTCGACTTTTATGTCCTTCAAATAAAGAATGTGCACTCATTTTTCCTGGTGCTGTTTTATTGATACAAACTGTGATCGATGGAATTTCATTATCCATTTGTTTGATATTAAAGTTAATAATATAATTGTATTGAAGATAATCTTTTGTCAAATCATAAAATTGATAGAAGAAACAAATGGCTATAATTGAACCGAAAAATGTACTTGCCCTTATGAGCCAAGCTAAATTCCAAGCCATCTCGGTAATTTTCGATAAATTTAATACTGATAGTTGACTTTATAAACAAGAATGAAATTCTTATAAATCTATTCAAAAAATATATTTGATGGAAACTTTTCGTTTGATTCAGAGTAAAACTTCATAGTACATCAGTGCAATTACTGATACAAAATGACCTATTTTTATATAATTACTACTATTTTAATAACATTTAATAACATAATTGTCATTTGTTTCTACCAAGGTCCTTAATAATTCAATTCAATTTTCTAATTAATTTTTTATTAATTTTATTTTCTCATTGAATATAATTAATTATTTTTGTACCTGGCAACATCAATCTTGAGTTTGTTGCAAAATAAGGTTATTTTTACGTAAATTTAAGAAAAATATTTATTTTATTGTTTGTATTAAGGATGTATGAAATTAGAAAAAATTGTTTACTTCTATACGTTATGACGTTACTTTTACAAAATATCTATCAAGGACCTATCTAAAAATAGAATCCAATTTATTTGCTCGTTAATTTTGAATTATTTTGTGTTCTTAAAAGTAAATTATCCTACTTATACTAGTTTATAAAGATTGAAAATAGATTCTAATAAATTTTGACCAGAAAACATAAACATTTTTTACATTTATTTAATTGTTGGAATTTAATGAATATATCAAGGGCAATTTCATATAGTAATAAATACATTTTTACAGTTTTAAAATAATCAAGCTTGATTTTTAAAAACACTTGTAAAGAACTTATAAGAGTAATTTAGAAAAATCATTATAAATTTGATAAGCATTTGAAAAAACAATTTTGATTTTAGTTTAATTACAATTTTTAGAATGGTGTATTTATGTTTTATGAAATGTTTCAATCTTATTGTGTGAGCAGGTAGATTTATAATGAAGATTATAATTGATGTAATCGACATAACAGACCAACCGAACCACATTCCCACTATACCACCTATTTCATATATCAAATCTAGCATGCTCATTCGATATTCTTCAGTGTATTGAATCACTATTTTATTTACTGGGATTATATTTATTTCCCTTTTCATTGAGTTTTGGTCAGTTTTGATGACATCTTTGTTAACACTGATTAATTTCATCTCACAATCGGGTACTATAGAGTTAATACATATTAAAAGTTTATCATATCTATTGCTGACATGTGTTTTATTGACAGAAAAACCAGGTACACAGATATTGTAGTGAATTGGATTTATCATTTTAAAGAATAGAAAAAAGTGAAATTGAAATTGAGCAATTGGCAGACAATTGAACTCTTGGATGACGTGCTGGATATAACAGTCTGTGATTTGATAGTCAGAGGAATAATCACTGAATAGAGAACTGTCTCTCTCTTTACATTTAACGCCATTTTCTAATGAAATTCTTCGATAATTATTTGATTCAATGAATAAATTGTTTATTGAATTTTTCTCAATTACATGAGTAGATGTTAAACCTGGTGTATACTTTTCAATATAAAACGAATTTGTGATTAACATGTTAACTGAGTCATCTTTGTGTTTCAAGACAGAAGTATCAATGTTAAATAATTTTAATTTATTATTGTTCAAAACATGAGATGAATTTTTCCAAAGACTTTCATCGAAAAAAACGATTAAAATATCATTTAATATTTTCCTGGTATTTAGTACTGGATGCGTAAAAACAGAACTTTTTATTAAAATATTAGGCTCAGGGCAGTTAATTTTGAAATCATCAAATACGGCAATACATTTAATTTGATTCAATATTGACGTGTCATTATTAAAGAGATCAATATCACGTTGCATTCTTATATATATTTCTGGAAGAGATAATCGATTTGTAAATGAAATATCAATTCGTTTAGGACAGGACAAGTATGTACTCGTTATTTGAATTAATTGCCCGAGCATAACAAATAATACGCATATACAGATAATAACCTTGCTTAATTTTAATATTTTTGAAGTATAATAATGAAGATAAGTTTTCGCTAATAAACGTTGAAAAATATTTACAAAATTCTTGATTAGATATTTTATGATAAATTCTATGAGAAATACAACACTATATCCGGAATACATTGCGATTAACCCACCAAATGCAGAAAATAATGATACCATGCTCATTTTTGCAGAATAAATAATATTCTTAGATTTTGTAGGTACAATATCGAACCTTGAAACTGTCATTCCATAATTTAAATCATTATAAAAATATGGAAATTCCTCAATAAATAAGTTTTCATGATATTCTGTGAATTTACAGTCCTTTTTACAAATATGATCTAATAAGTAATGATCAGCTTTAACTGTACAGTTTGCGAAATTATAATTAAATATGAAGTCCGTGTTATTCTTTGGAACCAATTCTTGATCCCAAAACATCGTTTGATTGCATTCTTCGAGTTCTTTACGTCTCATATAATCTAATTTACAGTCGTTTTGAGATTTTGGACTCAAATTGTGTTTTTGATTATAAGAGTAATCAAAACAATCCGTAGAAAAAGGAGACGGAAGGTATTCCACATCCGTTTTACTAAATTTAAATGTGGAAATATCGGTACTTTTCAACCGAAAAAATTTCCTTTCAAAATGTGATGGATTATAATGCGAATGCAATATAAAATCTGCTCTCTTGTCAAAAACTACAAGGCCAATTTGGCCATTATGACCTTTCAATTCGTTTACATTTGGAAAAAATGTTATACAATATGATTTTGGTCTATATCTCACATAGACTTCATCAATTTCACCATATTCAGTTTCATCATGTAAATAACATCTTATTCGAGTTTTAAATTTTTCAACTAAAAGATTTTCACTCACTTTTCCTGGTGCTGTTTTATTCATACAAACCGTGATCGATGGAATGTCATAGTTCATTTCTTTGATTTTAAAGTCAATTATATAATTGTATTGAAGATAATCTTTTGTCAAATCGTAAAATTGATAGAAGAAACAAATGGCTATAATTGAACCGAAAAATGTACTTGCCCTTTTGAGCCCAGCTAAATTCCAAGCCATCTCAGTAATTTTGGATAAATGTAAAACTGATAGTTGACTTTAAAAACAAGTATCAAATTCTATACAAAAATTATGGTTGATGGAAACTTTTCGTTTTATTCAGTGTAAAATTTTTTTTGTATATCAATGCAATTACTGATACAGAATGACCTATTTTTACATAATTACTTCATTTTGTAACACAATATTCATTTGTTTCTACCAAGGTCCTTAATAATTAGATCAGATATCAAGTAACCTATTTTCACATGTACATTTTGTTTTATATTTTACAATAATTTTTTGTACCAGGTTACTGTTTCTTACCAAAAGTCCTTCATAATTCAATACAACTTATTAATTAATCTTTATAACTAATAATTTTTATGTAAATTTAATTAAATATATTATAGATTATTTTCTATTTATTTATAATGACTGAAATTATATATACATTTATTTTATTGAAAAAAGTTGGAGGTTTTTCTTACAATATTGATTTTTATGCTAGGGTATATCAAGGTCAAATTAAAAAACTAATTTTATTATTCAACATTTTCATCGTTACGTTAAAATTTATTTCAAATCAAGAAAATTATCTTGTCAAATTTTTAAAAGCACTTGAAAACTACTTATAAAAGTAATCGAAGAAATTCTTCAAGTATCTAACAAGCATTTCATACAACATTCTTGCTTTTAGTTTAAATGTAATTTTTAGGACGTTGAATTTATATTTTATAAAATGTTTCAATCTTAATGTGTGAGCAGGTACATTTATAATGAAGATCATAATTGAAGTAAAGGAGATAACAGACCAGCCGAACCACATTCCCACAATCCCACCTATTTCATATATCAAGTCTAGCATGCTCATCCGATATTCTTCAGTGAATTGAATCACTATTTTGTTTACTGGGATTATATTTATTTCCCTTTTCATAGAGTTTTCGTCAGTTTTGATGACTTCTTTGTTAACATTAAATAACTGTATCTCACAATCGGGTTCTAAAGAGTCGACACATTTCAGCAAATTATTGTTTGATTTATTTTCTGTTTGATTGAGATCAATATCAAGATCACAATACTTATATCCAGTTTGATTTATCCTATTAAAAGGTACAAAATATTCCAATTGAGGATCAAGTGGCAGACAACTATATATCCGGTTTAATATCTGCATAAAACAGTCTGTGATTTGATAGTCATATGAATAATCAGGGAATAGAGAACTGTCTCTCTCTTTACATTTGAGGCCATTTTCTAATGAAATTCTTCGATATATATTTGTTTCAATGAATAAATTGTTTATTGAATTTTTTTGAGTTATGTGAGTAAAATATAACCCTGATGAATAATTTATTTGGAATTTTGAATCTGTAATTAACAGGTCAAAATCGTCCTCTCTGTGTTTAATAGCAGATCCATCAATATTAATTGATTTTAATTTATTACGATTCAAAATATGAGATGAATTTTTCCATAGATTTTTATCGAAAAAAACGAATTCAAAATTATAGTGATTTTCGAATTCATAAGTTTCTGGATTCATTGAAATAACAAGCCTTATGAAAATATTAGGCTCAGGGCAATCAATTTTGAAATTTTCAAATACAGCACTACATTTAATTTGATTCAATATTGACGTGTAATTATCTATGCGATAAGGATCCAGTACCAATCTTAAATATATTTTTGGAAGTGATAATTGATTTTTAAATGAAATATCAATTCGTTTAGGAAAGGATAGGTATGTACTCGTTATTGGAATTAATTGCTCAAACATAACAAACATTAAACATATCGAGATGATTATTCTGCTTGTTCTTAATATTCTTGAGATGTAATAATAAGGATAAGTTATCGTAAATAAACTTTGATAAATATTTTCAAAATTCTTGATTAGAATTTTTGTAATGTATTCTATGAGAAATATAACACTAAATCCCGAATACATTACGATTAAA
>JAQIXD010001166.1:0-17020 GCA_034699985.1 Minunthozetes semirufus
GAATATTTTAAATAAATTTGATATAATTCTGATTAACCATGTTTAAATTAAAATTAAATTTCCAGCAATTCTCGAATCGTCCGGAAACTTTCTTTTTTAGCTAATACGATAAATAAGCTTTAATTTGATACCACATAGAGCTCATTGCAAAATATATTTTAGAAATTATTACTAGGTAAAGTCCACAATAAAATTTGTTTCCATCTTTAGTATTACTATAGAAATGACTGCCATTTCCAGACTGATTAATGACTAGTTTTGTTCATTTTTGTGAGCAATTCATTCATAATTCCCGTGAGATCTTCATTCAGAATATTTTCTAAAATTATGTGATTTTTATTAAAATTATTTTTGATTTTAATATGAATTTTGATAAAAGTTTTAATGAGAAAATTGTGGATTAATTTTATGAGAAATTCTATTCTTTTAATAATTAAAAATGTTATTTATTTGATCCAAATTGATCTATTAAAAAAATGTTTCGATTCATTTTATACTAAAAATACTATAATCTCTTTCATTCAAAATTTTTTAAAGAATTCTAATTAAAACAAAATTATGTTTTCCTAGAATCAAATGAATATTTTCAATAGAAATGTGTGTCAATGTATTTTTACGATGTTTATTTGGAAAATTATCAAGTACATGATCAAGCTGCTTATATTTTGACAAAACTAATCCTACACATTTTGTCATCACTTCACGATAGTTATCAATATTTAGTGTCAAAAAAATGATAAAAATCATTTACTGAATGAATACAAATATTTGAAAACATTTGACATTTGAAAACCAAAATAAATATTATTTGGTTTCACTTCTTTTGTTGTCTTAAATGTCTTCAATTGAGTCATATTTATATATGATTTGACACATTATGAAGTATTTCACTCTATATTTATATTTAGTTCAAAAGAATCCTATTATTAACTCTTCATATTTATACAAAAGTTAAAAAACATATTGATAAATGTTTATTTTGAAGAATATTCTATTTAATCATGGTAAACTACATTCAACTTTTTTGAAGAATGCCTACAAGAGTACCAACAAATCAAATAATTATTATTTGAACACAAAATAAATAGTTGTCATGACTTCTATATTATTAATAAGTGAGACAAACATCAAACAAATGAAAACAATATATCGAAAAACAAATAAAAATTTCATTAATAAAAATACTATAAGAAAAAGTTCTTAATAAGTATTTCAAATAAAAGTTTCATTGCATTTCGCAACTAAAGAATTAATTAACCCTTCAACAAAACCAAGAATTAAAATCACATGGGAAGGCCATAGAGTGAGAAAAATATAAGAAATTTTGGTAAACATTATCAATCTAAATGATTATATAGTGGCTAATCAAACACATCCTCACAGTCCTTACAGTTGTGCCAATTTAGGAGTTTGTTTAGGAGTTCTCAAGTGATTGTTGTATCACTAATAGTGAGCCCTTTCAATAGGATAGGAGAGTAGATGAGAGGACAGTTCATTTATCCTGCGCTTAAAATAAACTAAGGATTCATAGTTCAAACCAAAGCTTAATTGTTGATAAGTTCAATGAGAGGACAGCATTTGATCTGCAGATGAGGCAAATCATTAGATTATTTTGTGTATACTTTTCTTATCTCATATCTAAAGCTGAGCTTATGTTTGATGAGACGACACATAAAAGTGATTCTCACAGATCAGTATAAGTGATGACCTCTCGATTGATATTTGCGAGAATCAAATCAAATGTAAGCCATATTTCACGCATATCTCAAACGTCACTACATTTGTCACAAAATTTGTTTTTCACGTATAATTCAAAGTGAAAAACATGGGATGAAATGGGATTATCACGAATTAGGTCCTCTGATATAAGTTGTTAAGGGTTGTTTAAAGTAATAAGTGTCAGTCTTTTTGTTGTTTTTTAATTCAGCTTCAATTTGAGGACTGGACTCACTTTTTTTTATTTTTGTTTCTCTTAATCAAATGAATGGCCAAATGATAGCGAAAGAGTACAAAGAATAAGTTGTTTCGGAGTTTCAATGAATAATAGTTGTCTTCAATTCATTTATAATTGGTTTCGTGTTTGCAATCAATTCTTCTGTTTTCTACCACTGATGGAAAAAGGAGTGAAACCAAATTAACTCTCGGATACGGACTCAGATAACAGTTCAAATGGATATCTTACAACTTATAAGGATCTTAGAAAAATGCTCTGTTTCACCCTCTCAAACGCCTATAGAAAATTGATCATGCACAATTATTTGCTTCCTATCTTGTTTGAAAATGCAATGGTAGTGCTAAGAGTAGAACACTTTCCCTTGAATTGAAACTTCTCAATCCTTAGTTTCTTATAAAACAGTTCCTCTCATCAATTCATTGATTAACAAACAAAAAACACCTGCATATATGTTTTGTGCCATTCTATGGATAAGATAGACATACAGATAAAGAATAAAATAAAATGTTCAAGAATATACTTGATTGTCTTTTTTACTCAAATTTGAATTTCCATTGATTAAATGTTTAAAAATTGTTATTCAATCAAATAGAATATCATTGAATCGCAGGTATTTAATAGAAAGGCCTCCCACTGTCACCCACTGAAAGAGTTTATTGAAAATTTTCAATTTAGGGACAGAATAGACACTATTTTCTAAATATATCCGAAAAGACAATCAAATTATTCACAAGAATTGGTTTTTGGAAAACTATTTTCAATTTGAAAACTGGGATAACGTTTAATAAAATTAGAGGAGAGCTCAGCTCAGATGAAGTTCCGGATAAATAATTAAATTTTCCCACCAATTCTGAACCAATCAGAAAGATATAAGAATAACGATGACAGGACAAATTTAAATATTTATTGTGTAAGAATCAATTCACAAAATCTGAGTCTTATTATAGCATGTTAAATTTGTCAAATTATTCTGCAAATCCCTTTTCCACTTAAATTGCTCTTAAAATATTCAGAGCAGTCATAAAAAGTATTCAATCCACGGATTAGACGAATTGCTTGATGAAAAAGTGTCTCTTCGGTTCTACTCAAGAATAATATGGCACAGAATGGCACAGAATAATAAATCGAGAGCCTTGGGCTTACACTATAAATTTGGAAACAACACTAGAATTTGCATTCAAATAAACAAACATTTTTCATATGAATTGAATTTTGGATTTAATTCTATTTTATGTGAATTTTTATTTTTTCAGAGAATAATGAAGTTGCTTTTCAGATTCAAAATAACTCATCCTTCATATTCTAAGCCTTCTGACTCTCAAATAATAAAAATAATGTTCATAAACCTCTTTGAAGTTCTCTATAAGGATGTATAAGATTCAAAAACATTCAATACTATTATCCAATTACTTGAAGAATTTGTTCTTTTATGTAGTTTACAATTAAATTATTGATCTTTAAGATAAATTGCTATTTTTCAGATGTTCTTGTAAACAGATGTCTGAGCCGACTATCCACCCACACATCCATTCATTTAATGTTAATTAACTACTTTAGTGGTCAATCCGTAAACAAATGTATTTTGACAATTATTTTCTGATCTCTTAATACGTGATTTTAAGAGATGTGTATTGAATGTGAAGTTCACTCAAAACACAACTAACTTTTCAATCAAAAACTTTTCTGATTTAATGAATGAATATAACACTCAATTCAGAAGAAAAAATTTGTTAACAACATTTGCCATTTAGAACCATATTTTAGATAAACAGGTCAATTGGAGCTTGAAGTTATATCGTAAAAATATCAAGAATAAAATATTCCACAATTCAAAATCAATTATGTATTTTCAACACTTACTCTAATCCCTGATTTGTATTCAAGTGAAATCACCTTCAATACATATCATTGGGATAAAAACGATAAACCCGTGATAGAAATGATGGATTTTCACCTTGCTAAACTTGTTTACCATATTTTAAGTGAAGTTTTTATTAGTTTTTGACATTTAAAACAGTGGTTTCATTGAACAGATATAGAGGCCAACAAAAGTCAGAGAAAGTCAATCATTAAATGAAATAATAAAATAAATAATAAACTTTTATTAAATAATTATCTCAAATACAAATCTATGATAAAAACTCGTGATTTGTGTTAATTACGTGACTTTCGGCCAAAAAATTCGTATTCAACTTAAATATCAATAAATTATTTGATGTTTTTTATACCAAAATAATACAAACTGTGAATAAACCGATTATAGCTTTTATGGAAACTTTTTTTATGTAATAAATAAATAGTGTTTACTCTTCTCTGCAAAAACCATATCTCGAACGGAAAGTTAATTAGTTATAAGCGATTACTTCATCCCATTTTAATAACTGAATTAAGCCATTCGTAATCATAATTCAGGAGCTTTTCCACCCAACTATTGGATACTCATCAAAGTATGGAAATCCATCCCAATTAACCTGAATTCAATTCAATTTTCTTAGAATCATCTAGATTATAGGGAAATTTTCACTATAAAATCAACTTTTTTAGCGTTTGATCATCAAAAATTCTAATAACCTCAATGAATTTTAATTTAACATGTTCTAACATCATCCTCAGCCCACATTATACTTAAGACTGGTGATGTCAATATAAGTTTGAGATACAATCTAGTGGTGCACAGATGGGAATACCAGACACACTCTTAAAACTGAGATCAATCCAGATTAAACTGAAATCTGCATCAATTTTATGGATGTTTTTCTCCGATCAGAATATTAGATAATTTATATAATATTTATATATAAGTTATATAACAGAACTTCATATAAATTATTTGAAAGTTTTTTAACCGAAAAGTTTTAAAGAATTTCATTTAATTGTATTTTATTTTTTAATGCTTTGAAAATCGATTTAATGGCGAATCTCTTCAAAAGCTTTCAAATAAAAACTTCTTTTTCTGTTAACTTAAGTGAACTGAAATTCATTCACAGACTCTCTTTACGAATAGCCCAGAGCTTAGAGAAAGAGTAAGCCCTTTCTTTAAATAAATATTTTGATGGAAACTCATTCAACTGATTCCTGAAATCCATTTTAATTAAGGGTATATCCTATCGATTGAATGAAGTGATGATTACTAACCATTGATTAGAATCTAATCAAATCTAATCTAATCATTAGATTAAGGAAAACACTGAAAACAAGTCATAATGGAATTTATAAGGAATTCCTGTTTAGAAATAACACAAATAATTAAATTTCTGAACAATTTTGAGAATTTTTCATATAATTAATATAAATGTTGTTGAGGTGGGCATCACCCACACCATCTTTGTCTAGTCTGGAATTGATCAATGATTTCGATACTAAATATATGAATGACCATTCATATAAATGGTGGGCTTAACTCAATTTATTCAAAGAATTGAATTCTTAGATAATATGTTGTAAAATGAGATTCAATACATTTTTCAAAAGAAAACTCAAATAAATCTCTTCTCGAGTGACACGAAGTTTGTAACCATTGAATAACTGAATAATAGACTAAACATATCGATACAAAATGTGAATTCCCAGAGAATACACCCCTAAAGGTGTTAACTATCCTAATCAATACATAAGTGGAAAAATTAAAAAGGTAATTTAGTCTTAATCAAAGATTTTCCATTTAAAATTACTTTAAATATATTAGATTACTTATTGGAGAAAAACTTCATAAATAAAAAGTTTAATCCTGTGCTTTACCTAGAATAAATTGATTACTGAACCGATTAGACATTAATTCTTGATAAAATAGAGCATTAAATTTTACTATGCTTCATTTAACCATTAATTATTTACGCCTAATTAAATATAATCAAGATTCTTTCAAATTAATTAATTATTTGCAGTTGTTATTGACTTTTATTTATAATAATTCAATATTTAATTTAAGGAAATAGAGAATTTATATTCCACAAAATTTTAACTTGATTAAATGTCAAAATGATTTATCAAGAACATCTCGAATAATTAATGATAGGACTGACTGTTAGATTAGATTACATTCTTAACTCTTATATCAACTGAGGAAGAGTTGACTACTTCTGACAGTAGTGTTGACTTAAGTTTAATGAAATTGTAAAGAAATAGGACTCACCTCAAGCGAAATATTTGACCACAAGACCCAAATAAGTCGGACATCAGTCGGAACTGTCAGTTAAAAGAGTGGAGCTATTGTTAACTTCTTTCGATCAAACTTTTGATGTCAATGTGTGGGAGAAGTCGTTAGACTTTATGCACTTCACTGACAAAAGACTTATATTTATATTTCAGTGAAATATATTTTTTTAGTTCAGATCTTTCGGTCACTTCTTTTTCGATCAAAAAGTATTTATTCTTTTTTTCTCGAATGGACTTACTTTCGGTCAAATACTGAAGACTAAGTGTCAGAGAGAGTAGAAGTGGAACTACACATCAAACTTTTCGGTAGAAAAGGTCATTACAGTAAGTCTCTGTTAGATGAGGGAGTGTTGGGTCTGATTGGCGCACACACAGCGAGTCTGCGTTCAGTTCCGAACTCAATGGACAGAATGTTTGCCGAAACACCCCTTCCTATCATTCGCACTATTATTCGAGATTAGTTTGAAATACAAAACACTATTTAAATAATATCTATCAATAAGTGGTGAGAAATGGGACACAAAAACAAGAATTTATTCCATTATTCTATTGATATAACTCTGAAACGATTTTCATGCAAATAACACAACACTATCACCACTATTACATCACTACAACCATTGAAGTAATACCTGTGCTTTCATGAACAGAATACGAGTGCTATCATGAACAGAATCATAAGCCCTTCGTTCAGATTAATTGAAAAAGTTTTTTAGTTTTATTTATTTATTGTTTTTATTCTGTAATTCATTTCAATATTCACTGAATAACACAAATAACTCATTGAATCATATGAGACAACAAATCATTGAATTCAATCAATCCATTGAAATCTCTTTGTTTTGGCCTAAAATTAATTATCATTAGTTTTGCAGTTCATTCAATTATTATTCTTTACAATAAACTGAAATAAACTAGGTGTAATTCATGTTCTATTTACTATATCATCTAGTTATTAGCATGCTCATTTAAACAAGCTCATTTTTCAGCCTCTCTAACACGGTATTATATTAAATATTTGAGGTATTGAAAGCTTTTAGCGATTATAGGAAGTGACTCTTCTATTATATGACAATAGAGAGAGAATCCAATTTGGATTTAATCAAAATTCCACCACTTATTTACTTTTCTTGGTAAATGAATTATGTCAGATATAAGCTTTGATGAGATTACCTGGTAATTCAGTCAACAAATTCATTCGCCAAATATTTTACTCATATTTGTATTCAGATATTTGTGTTTATCTCTAATAAAATAAAACTAATTTAAAAACGGATTAAACGCAGAGAATAGTATTGAGCGAAGAGTTTTCAAAATTTTGTCATTTTCTCTGAAATTAGAGGCAATGGTATAGTCTTTGATTTCAGTGACGCAAAGGAAGGAAATGAACATGTTAATACAATTTTAATTAAAAGTTACCATGTTTCTAACTTTTCTTTGATGTTCTCACACTATAATCAGGAATTTGAGACTCAATTTAAACTAAAATTTAATTCATTTAAAAGTATTTCTTTCAATTCGTATCATCAAAATTCTGTTCATCAAAGCTTTCCATAGAATTTCAACTCTCAAAGCTCCGGCACATTATTTAATGCTCTTAATTGATAATTTAACTCAAATATATTTCTGTAAAAAATTATCAAATATATACATTCAGTTAATTATAGTACTCTTAATATCATACTAATTATGAATAGAGGAACTATTTTTGTTACAAATCCGGATAATTTTCAATAAAACTCTAAGACTTTTCTAATTAATATCAATAATAATTAGTATAAAAATAAATCGGTTAATAGATTAGGAATATAGAGATATTTAAATTCATAGAACGAGAGCACAGAATAGAGTGCTATCCGCACCCAAACGCCAACCCATAATAAGAGAAGTAATTTAATCATAAATTTCCATTTGATAATTAATTGTCAAAATGGAGTCACAGACAGAATTTTAATCACATTTTTATCATTTCAGAGATATTTTAATCCGAATACTGAATATCAAGATAAAAGTCCAGTTTTATTCTCATTGGTTTAATCTTCCAAAATCTCGATAATTGAGAATATTTGTGATTATTTTGTTGTTTATTTAATATTAGATTTTATTATTCATTAAATGGTTTTACTCATAATAAAGATGAATAACCATTAAATCACAACATTCAACATTTTAAGTGACACTTTGAGGTCTTCCCAATTGGACAGTTGTATATTAAATTTATTCTAATAGTAAAAGTGTTCGGAATAAACTTTAATTGGTGATACAATTTTGTAGGTAATACTAGTTTGGAATAAATTATTTCTTATGTAACTGAGAGAACAGTTACTAATAATTGGCTAAATTACAGTTAAGTTTATAAGAGTATCCTTTGAATAGTGTCTGGAAAAACATATGGAGAATGAATGACAGGTCATTTTTCATTTAAAATTAGGCATTACTTAAATGGGTGAGTGTTTCGATGCTATCTATAGTATTTCGGTTTTGTATTTTGATACTTTTCCTTTTAAGTGCTCTAATTTGTATTTTTAATAGACTCAAACCGGATATTTATGAGACACAATCAATACACGAATGATATAACAGGTTAATTGAATTGAAATTTTATAGTTTGATTGCAAGATATTCCGAAATTTTCCGAAGTTCTCAGAATTCATTCATTATTCTCATGTAAATTATTATCTGAAAAATATTCCCCATTGAGATGTCATCGTTTTATATAATCTTTCAACATTTAATTCTTGAAAAATAGTCGAAGAATATTCTTTACAACGATTTAAATGATTGAAAAAATGTTTATTTCTTATGAATTCGTAAAAAATGCAAATATAATACAATTTTAGAAAAGTTATCGAAAGAAAAATATATGACATACGGTTTGTTCACTTGAATTGTTTTAAGCAAACAATCAATTATTAAAACAAAAATTATTTCAAAAACAAATGTTTTTGTCACTGAATTACTCCCAAGAAATTACTCGAAAGATTTCTGGGAAAATGTTGGACACAATTCTCAATAGGTTTGCGAGTTTAAGTTATGAATGAAATAAATGATGAATAAACTGAAAATTTAAAATTCAAATCCGGACTCAATTGAAGAACTCTTTGCTAAAGACTTTCTTTTTTTTCACTAATAGACAGAAACGAAAATAAAAATTTCACTAAACTTTGATTTTACTTTTTATTTGACACCAGAGGTGGTCAAACCCTTCAAATTATGGGGGATTAAAAAGGATAGATAGAGAGACGAGTAAATTAGATGAATATAATTTTGAATTTTTACTCAAATTCTTGATTTTCATTTTATAAGATTCATATTTTTCTATTTTATTAGGTATCCTGAGTTTTACCCCCTTTGGCCACCACTATATTTGACACCATTGATGCTGAGATTCAAAAGAAGATTCTTTCAAAAAGATATTGACTGAAAAAAAGCTCAAAAAATGTAAAATATTTTGAAGAATCGATAAATCTTTTATTTTTCTATCATTTCTTTGATCACAAATATCTGGATGTTATCTCATCTCAAAAATTTTCGGTAAATAATAAATGTCTTAAAATATAAGAAATTCATGAATGAGTAGGTGTTGTTCATAAACACATCCTACTGAATTACCTATTTTCAATTTTTAAGGACAATTGAAAATTGCCCTATATAAATCTTCCGATGACGACCAACCCCCCCCCCCCCCGCCAAGTTCTTTATTTTTAACGAGTCTCGTTTGTCTATTATTAACGTGTTCTTTATTAATATCGAAAAACATTGAAGTTCATTGTTGACAATATTTTTTGATTTTCAAATTTTTAAATTTCTGGCTACCTATAGCTTGTTGTTTCTTGTTTTCTTACCTCAAGTAATATCAAAGAGAGTCCAAAATATTCTTTACGAAGAATTGGATAAATTTAAAATTACCCAGTCTTTGAAAATCTTGAATTGATCCGGAATATTCTGTGCATCACTGGTTTAAAAGGTAATTTAGGGGACTGTCATCAAATTGGTTGGAAATTATATGAATTTACTGATAAATCATTAAATATTAATTGAAATTTCACTGCAATTTGAATGACTAAGAGCTTAGAGTTGATAAAATTATAGAAGATTTCAAAATCAAAAGAAAAATAACTTTTTATATAAATTATTCATAAATTGATGGGTTATACAACTTAAACAACACTAATATATGCTCTAAAATGAGTAAAACTTTTAATTATTTTAAGTGATTTTCGATCGAATAATAAGTATTTACTTCAATATTAACTCAATATTTATAGACTTCAATAGATTTCAACATTCAATGGATTTTTAATGCGATCAATATCTGGATGAAAGTGATATTTCAATTTTCTCCAGCAATTGATTGCAAGATATTTATATCGAAAAACTTACCAATCAATAGAATAGCGAAGAAATTCATTAATAGGTTCTTGGATTCCGTAATAAAATTGAGTGGATTTCTCTGTTTTTCCAAAGGAATGGATATTAAAAGGAAAACATTGTTTAAAACATTTGATACGAAAAAAGAGATTAAATTTAATGATTGAATGAAATTATGAATTCATTTATTTAATGATCAAATATATTGAGAATTATAACAGAATTATGTTTTTTAGCGAAACTTTGAATCTCTTTCATAATTATAACAATATTTAAAGCGATTAACAATTTTTAGTGTATTTTTACATTCATATTAAGAACAGTTAAGTACTGAAAATGTCCTGAATTTCAATATAAATCAATAAAAATGAATTTCAAATCAGATTTTCAAACAGTTGTCGAATGAAATACTATTTAAATACTTTCAAAATCACTCAAAAGACTAGTATTTTGTTTGCATTTTAAGGAATTATTTGTTTTTAGAAAACATTTTTAATATTCAAATAAATAAATATCTTTTAACACAATTTGATGGATGAGTTCGTCAACCGCTTGGGGTTACAGATAAACATCGAATACTATATTTGTTGGACAGGAATATGACCTCAGGATTGGGTCGTGATATGAGTCATAGATTTTAATGCAAAATATTTAATACTAGAGATGAGGCAAACCTCTCAGAAAGGGCTGAATTTGATGATACAATGGGTTAATACTAATGGAGAGTTAGAATGAGTTAGATTTGGGGCTTTCAAAGGGATTGGAGGGCCCTATAAATTGCAATATTCAATAGTAGCTCCTCTGAGCGATCCCTTCCTCATGAATCCCTCTAATGAAAGCAATATTCACTAATTGTTTACTAATTATTATGAAATTTGTTTATAAACTGATCAGACTGTTGGCTGAAGGCTTAGATTCGCAAAATAACTGAGCATTTCTTCCAATCAGATCAGTCTTGAAAAATAGGTTTTGCAGGATATTTGACTTCAATTAACTTTGGTATTCGACGGATTCATACAATTGTTTCCTACTTTTTGCTACTTTTCCAGCATTTAATTGAATCCCTTTAATAAAAACCCGGAGTAGTTATTGTGTGTTAAGTCAAACAAATGATTGAAACAAAAAATTGTGATTAATTTCAGTCTAAAAATAAACAAAAATCTAAACAAATGTTAAAAATAATTTAAAATATTTGGAAATCAAATCAAAATAAACTTATTTTTGGATCAATTTTTGGTAATTAAGTATCGATTCGTCGAAAAGAGAACAAAACTATTGCCTAAAAGTCTAAACATTAGACATAAATATTATATATATATATTAGTATATAATCTATAATTAAATCTATAAATATATGTATGAATATCACAGTTCTATAATTCTAGATTTGGATGAATTCTTGCGCTTTTGGAGCGCCTGATACGCCTCCGTATCGATGGGTGACGTCTGGTGGGCACCGGCGGTCATATCTGTACCAATGAGTCCTCCCCTAATGTTGAGGCCCAGGTGTTGGACACCTTTCGCTATGCGGGACAACGGAGACAATACTAAATCCTTTTTAACATTAAGAGGCGCCGACAGCGGGTTCTGCAAGTTTAGGGACAGTCCGGCCGACGAGAAATCCTAAACAAAAAGTTTTAAAATGCGTTACTTTTGTTGAAAACAAAACATAAGATAAAAGAGAAAAAAGATTTCCATTTGTTTGAGAAGAAAATCTCTAAAAGTCTTCACTTCAGAGGATTTTGTGAATCAAAAGACTTAGAAAACGTTGTTTTCGTTGCGATTGAGATCAAGGCTTACAAACTGAGCGACAAATCACTGAAAACACAAATTAGTTTTTCATATAAAAGTCTTCGATTGCATCCAATTATGGACTGAAATCGAGTTTATTTACCGATCAATACTCAGTCTCTCTACAGATGTATCGCACAACTCATCTATTGATCCCTAAAGTGCGACACATATTGAAAACTGTTTACTCATTGGCTTTAAATACGAAAAAAAAGAAATATTTCAATAAAAGTCTGATTTCCGGAGAAATACATCAAATAATTAAATCAATTCTCAGGAATCCACTGAATAGAGGACTGACATCAAAAAATAAGTCAAAAAGTAGTAAACAAATCGATTGAAGACTTACTTGAATTGCGGTTTCGCTGTGAGAGGTCTTCATTTTGTTTGAGGGGTTCATGGAATCAGTTCCAAGTGATGAGTCTCGGCTTGTAATCGATTGGTTTGACTCGTTTTGGTTAAGACATGCGACTGATTCCGTCCGAAACGACTGATTTGTATTGAATTGTTTCGCACTTCGATTCGTTTCCAGATTTTCTGAAGACTTCGAAAGCATTTTATTCGACTTCGAAGAGACAAAAGAGTCAGCGCTTGCGGTCAGGAGGGGTTCACTCGATACCGAGTCATCGATATGTATGAGAGGTGTCGATGGATAGGCTCTGAGCTCACTCTGAGAAGACAGGGATATAGAACTCTGAGAGGCTTTTCTGTGCAATTGTTTGAGTGATGTCCTCTTCATGGAATCCAAGACAAAGTCATCGACTTCATGAAACACAGACTTATTTGTCGATTTGATTACCATCCCTTCACTATCTGTCGGCAGAGGGCTGTCCCTCAGTGGAGGACTTGTGGCTAATATGCCACAGCTTTCGAGGACTCGGTCCAACTCTATCCTAGTTGTGGGCACTTCTGTGCTTTGAAGCGAAGAATCGATTATCAGTTCCTGATCTTCAATATCACTGCACTCGGAATAGTCTGAACTAAAAGTTCGTTCTGCACTCGTATGCAACCCTATGGGCAGACTCTGAACCCTGAGTTTCTTTTTGGAAGAGACCTCTTCTTCTGAGTCTTCTTCGCCACTACTGTCGACATTAAACGAGACAATAGAAGACGATATTGACTTTGGAGGCGATCCCTCGCGAATGGTCTTCGGTTTCTCATTCGCAGACCACTTGCCCTTCAGTCGACTGAACTGCGAGTAGACACCGGTTATGGCGCGCGAACCGACATTCTTCAGACTCAGGAGCTGTCCGTCGGATATATTGCGGGGCATTTGACTGACTCTCAAGAGATTGTTTTGCGCCAAATCTCTGTTACTATTCGTTAGTTTACTCTTACGTCTGTCCAGTTTTCCCTCATAATAGGGGACATTCAGTTCTTTGACACTCAGCGCCACTTTGAACGACTCGACAATCGCTTTGAGTGATTCGACCGCTTCTTCGGGGTTACGGATAGGAATCGCCATATTATTGAAGAATCGAGTGTTTGTCGAACGAAACATATGGAAGTAACCACTGATGCCTTCAATGGTGTAATGGAATCGTATGCAACAGCACTGCGAAGACTTGATTGAGAAGATCTGATTGGGTTCGGGACCCAACTCTATCTTCTCCAAGTCGTCCAGAAATACCTTTTGATATCTCACTATTCGGTCCGTTTGGTCGTCATATTCCGCGACGTAATAACAATCTTTGGTTAAGACTAGAACTGTGTCCATATCTGTGTCGGCCATCGATGTGGAGCCCGTGACGGGATCGGCATCAATGAGAGGCCAACCGCCTAATATCACTTCGGTTTCGGGAATCAATATCTTCTTACAGTCTTCGATAACCATTTTAATTCTTTCGTGGTATTCCTGTTCGTTAAAAGAGCTCATCCCTGAGTCAACAGAGCTTTCATTGTCGTTGTCGGGACTGTTTAGGTCTTCATTAGTGGTCTGTCCCTGCATTAGATCAATGGTCGCCTGTCTGTACGCGTCTTTGAATCGATTCAAATAATATCGATTCGCGGAATGGTATCCGTCTTTCATAACACCGGTTATCCGCCGTTCGCCGGTTCGGGTGAAGTCACCCTTTAGTGCAACGGTTCCGGCGTATTGTCTGCTAATGATGTCCCCATTGTTAGCCCACATCATTTGGAAGACACGGCGACAGTTGGCCGACAACAGGCCCTCCGGTGGGAGTAAACCCAAGCGAACGAACTGAGTGTCCATTACTTGTCGAGCGATGGCTGTCATCACAATATTAGTTCTGTCCAAACAGTCGATGCAATTGATGCGAAAGACACCCCTCTGTTCGCAAATCATGCCCTCACTGTCTATCCAACAATACCTCATGTCTTTGATTATGTCTTTAATGGCTTCCATCAAAACCGTGACGTTTTCGAAACGCATTCCTCGACAGTAGTCGTGAAAATCAAACGATACATAAGTGATGTCAGGACTGTCGTAGTTCAAGACGTGCTGAAGATATGCGTCGTTTATAATCTTCTCGCGTCCGGTCTTCTCAACCAAACTAATGATCACTTGATTGCCATAAATATCGAACTCTTCGTTGAAATGCTTTCTGAAAGCGATTTGTGTCTCGTCTTCGTTTCGGTCGATTCGTGGCGGAGGTCTGTATTTGTGGCCAATTTGTGACCAATAGATAGGAACAGATCCACGAACGGCAACAAAGGAGACAATATGTGAACCGAATTGGAATATCTGTTCGGTTTCGACATAATTAGCACACTTTCCCATTTCGTCGACTCCGCGCCTCTTATATCGAGTGCCGGCACGGAATCGACTCCTTCTTGAGATCAAAGTCATTGTATAGAGTTCTTGATTGGGTCCTAACCGAGGATCAGATGGAATTCGAACGTCTTCTAGTGATTTACAATCTGTGGTGACATTTGTCGAGTCGTTTAAGTCGATGAAACACTTCTCGATTTTGACATATCCTTGAATTATAGGTAAAATCCATTTGTCTGTCAACTGGTTGTGACACTCAATCAATGGCCTTAACATCGATTTATTCCAGAAGAAGCGGTCGTCGACTCTCTTCCAAAGAGGTATATCTTTGTTAGAAATGAGTTGTTTTTGTTGTCTTTGCTGTGAATTCGTTAAATCACCGGAAAGTGAGTAATAAAAGGATTCCGTTTCGGTAAACATTTTATACAATTCCTGAAGAGATTCAAAATTGTCTTTAGTTTTGGATCAAATGAGTGGTAAATAAATTAATGATAATTACTTCGAGTATTCTTTTCTCGCACTTGTCTTTGGATTCGTTGACAATGTTTTTGTTCATAACTCGAGGCTTGACGTGAGAGGCCGTCCATTTGATTTGATTCCATGTCTTTTGGACGCCACTGGACTGAGTCGGCTCTCGAGGCGGCGCTTCGATTGGTTCAGTCGCCGCCGGTTTTGTGCAGTTGTGGACAATACATGGCTTTAGTTAGAGATAATTGCAATTAGTTTTGAGGACAGGGATTGTCTGATGGCTTACATCGAGTGATAGATCGCCGATCGGTTCATTGGATGTGAGGCTAAGGATAACAATCTTCTGGATTTTGAAGACCTCATCATTTGATGGCAAACAACCAATTGATTGGCTCTCTTTGATTAGCAATAGTTTGTCGCTTTGGAAAATACCGATCACTCCGTAGACCAGTCCGTGACATACAAATGACTCGTAAGAACTGCTGTCGTTAACTGTAGATCAGATGATCAGAACAAACGTCAAATTATTGGTTAATTCAGTTTTAGAGTAAAGTTTAAAATCATTTACCGATAATTGGTTTGAAAATTGGTTCGGAACCAGTTCTTGAACACCAAAGACTGTATTGATTTTGCTTAAGAACCAGATATTCATTATTTGATAGCAATTCCATTGATTTGTTGTCTTTTGATCTGATAATCGATTTATTTGTTTATTTCAATCAATTATTTATTCGTGAAATCAATCATTAGATCTGATTATCGATTGGTTTGAGAGAAAACCCATCAAAACAAGGGATCAATTAAATGATAAACAAAAACAAACGGAAAGACAAATAAATGATTGTTTTTCTCAACAAATATGCGACCAATGAGTCGATTGTTGTGTATTTGAGGCCAGAGTTTAGTCAGAATTTCATTCAATAAATCAATGAATTCATTGATATTTTGAATGACTTTTTATCAATGAATTGATTTGATGTTTGATTTTAATGTATTGACTATCGTTTGGCACTCACTTTATGAACAAATACGATGTGAACTCCAAATCAAAATTACTAGACTTGTATACCAGACCCAACTTTTGATTTATACCAAACCGTTTTGCAGAATACTTATGATTAGCCATTTCATTTTTAAAATGAAAACAAAATAAATGAATTTGCAAATTTGATCATAAAAAATTACATAATCTATCAAGATTTGATTATAAATTACCAATTTCTATCATATTAACTGTCTATTTAGGGATGGGTTGACCCAAGTCAGCCCATTTGTAGAAGTCTAGTGTTTCTACTATTACGACACTCACGTAAAACAAATTCACAAGCGAATCTCAAATATTTTGTTATTTTCAGGGCATTTTACAATGCAAACCAATTTGTAATTTGTGACGTCAATCACAAAGAGAAAAATTTGTAAATTACAAATATGATCAAGTGCATGTGGTGGCACCTGGTGTCAGGAAACATGATTATAAGGCCAGCATTTAGGGGTTGGTATTCAAATTGCATTCGTTTTTAATGACTTTTATTTATTATACAATAAATATA
>JAQIXD010001167.1:0-17012 GCA_034699985.1 Minunthozetes semirufus
CTCTCTCTTTCTCTCTCTCTCTCTCTCTCTCTCTCTCTCTTTGGTCTAAGATTTATGATTATGATTATGGATAGAAAGGACCGAATTCTCATCAGAAAAAATAAAGAAAAATGATTTTTATTTTTCTAATAAATAGAAATGGAGTGAACCGAGCGTTTAAAATGACGATTAAATATACTTGAATTAACCCGAACTAAATGTCCCAATAAATTAAAATATGCGATAAATCTGAAGCAAATCGAAGCAAATAATGGGAATCAATAAACTTTTGAGAAGTTTTCCTCATATAAAATGATTGCTAACGAAATCTGAACAAAAATTTCTTTTATTAAATATATATATAAATAATTTTTAATGAATTTGTGAACAGATTATGAATCAAAACATTTTGTTAATAAAAGAGAATTTATTCTCAAAAATCATGAAATACTACTAATAAAAGTGGAAAAATAAAAGACACGAAAATTTTTGTTGACCGCCTGGAAAGGGATCAAATATCGGGAGGCGTAGCTGTCGGTGACGCCTGGTTTCGTGCTTAAACTTTAACTAATATCTCTGCAATACATACAATACATACATGTTTTGTAGATTTTAGTTTCAATATATATTTGGGATATTATGGGAGTGAAGATTCACGATTGGCGACTGAACGGGTCAGCACCGAAAATAATGCAATTCTGTAAATTGCTTTTCTTATTCAGTGCCTACTGTTGTAAAGCATATAACTCAAGGAATGCCATATATCCTCCACTACTTTCACTCATCGGTTATTCAAAATTTTCTTAATTCAGACATAAATTGAAAATATTATCGATTTATTGATTTTTGTTTCTCGATATACGACCGGCTCTTCAGACTAAGAGTCAGACTTAAACTCGCAATAAATGAATTTCAATAATAAGTTACTAAAAGTTTGTCTCTTAATACTAATTATGTCACTCAAAGATTGATTAGAAGTGCGAGTATATGATGGAAGGCATTAGGAGCTGCCAAACCATTTGTTATTGTAGTGGTTGTAGTGATGCGTTGCCTTCAGATACTTTCTGTCGGAAAAATAAGAGAAAAGGCAGAAACAGAACCCATCAAAGCCGAAGCGCTGGCGCCAGCAGTACCTCCTATTTCTTTTCTTAGTTCATCTCTTCTCTGTTCTAACTATTGAACACTTGAAGAGTCGCCGAATCAGACATTTGGACCGATTTTTGCTATTCTATTCTCTTCTAAAAAAAGTATTAATAATTTGTTCACATTTTTGGTATTCATTTGTATTGTTATTAGTTTTGCTAATAATTGCTAAACGAATAACAATTAAAATATAACTTATTTATTAAAATTAATTAAATTTAATGAAAGAATAATTAAAAGAAAAATCAAATGAAATGTTATATTGTTTTATGAATTGTCTCATAAATTTCAACTGATGTCCATTAAGTGAAGGACAATGACATGAAAGCACATAAATCCGAAATCGCGTGCGATTTAGATGTGATAAAAACAATGAGTCTTACAGTTGGAGTGGAGACACATAACAAATATTGCGTAACCGAGGCATGTATTTCCTCGAGTCTTAACGGTCTAAAACAGTTGACTTAATTTTATTGCTATTTTTTTTCTTCGGCTATGATTTTGCTCCCAAATTACAGATTAATTCCTGAGTTATTCCTGAGTCAGTGATTTAAACTCAATTTTTGGAAAATCTTATCAATTGTTTTGAAGTTTGTGTTAATCATTATTATTGTATTCATTGATAATAAATGCAAAAGTGTTTGCCATTTGTCTCTTCTCTTAATTCAGTAGAGAATTAAGGATTGAATTTGAGTTTGAGTTTAACCATTCAGATAATATTGCGATCCAGTGATATAAAGTTAGCGTGTATTGCATGTACAGCACAGCACAGCACAAGCATTAGCTCAGGCGAGTCTACCTGAGAGGTGCAGTTGCCTGCAGGCCATTGGGAGGTTCACATCTCAGTTGATTGACAGCAGAAGGAGTGGTTCTCTAGCATTGTCTCGAACGCAGAGAAGGGCTTCTGAATAGAGACTGTCAGCCAATAGGAGAGCTCATAGAAGAAGGTCGGGTGTAGACTATGTGACGGCGCGTATTCATATTCATTACGGCCGAGTCGGCTGAGAGGCGGTTGCGTTAGTCTAAAGCTGTTGATCGTAAAGAAGAGACAATATTACTTCTGGCGAACAGTAATTTCGTGTTAAAATACAAATAATACTTCTTCGGAAACGGTGTCTCCAAAGGTGTGTTCTTTGCCTTTAAGTGAATCATTCGTAAGGTTTGGGCCGAAAAGTTCTGTTCGACTCTTGTTTACGATTAGCACCGAATTGTAACTAATAGTAATATACGGGAAATCTGCCATCACGTTGAACTTTGCAGACTTCTCGACCACTTACCCGAGTATGGCGGGTACAGTGGATGGTCTCGATCAGGACGCTGTTGCTAACAAATCGGCGTTCATGGAGATCCAACAGCAGGCGGCTGCAGCTGGTCTGACAATGCCTCACCACCAGGCCTACAGCTCTATCCGCTCCTCATATTCAGCTCAAAACTCAGCTCATGAGGCTTTCGCTGGACAGCAGCGATCATTAGGTGCATATCCATTTGCAATGAACAATTCACCGCTTCATAACACATACTCTCATCACACCGGACACCCATATCTCAGCACTTATGCACCAAACGTGACTTCATGTGCGCCCTGTCCATCACCTCCCAGAGACGGTATGTTTTGCCTTTTCATGTATTAACAGCTGAGTTCATATCAATACATATCAGACATAACTTTAACAAAACTTTAATAGAGTTTTAGTTGAGTTTAGTTTATTTCATTCTTAGAGACAATCAAATGATGTATAAAACAATAGCTTTATTCGAGTGAACTATCATTTGATTTAATGTTCATTAAATGCAATAATATTTTGATTTAATTTTGACGACACAAATGACACCAAAACTACTAACCACTAATACCTGTATTAACTGAAGGCACCAAACGTATGAACGTATGGCTCGGCTTTGAATAACTAAATACAAAAAAGTGATAAAATAGTCGAAAAATGATTAAATTGAGTTGAATTGAGTTATATTATTAGCATTTAGTGAATAGAAGATCACGTATGAGACATGCGGTGGTGTCGGAAGCAGTAAATTGCAGCACAAAATAGCATTCACTTCTAATTGGACCTAGCCCACAAAATTATAGGTTTAGGTTTTCTCTTTTCTATTAATGCACTCAACTATTAACTCAAATAGTAATCAGAATAATATTGTCACAAGAATTTGATTATCCTTAAGATTATTATTATTATTATTATTACAAGTATTTAAGACGATTCCAACAAATTATTCCCACCATTAAAAACAAGCGCCGATGCTATTGGAAAGCCTACTATTCACAGATAATAATCACATTAAACATAGGAATCAATTTTCAAAATAGCTTTCATTTAATTGAAGTAATTCATGTAATCTGTTTTGTCAACAAATTTTCAATTTTATTAACTCAAAAGTGATGAACAACTTTTAGAATCACTTCTTCAGAAAGACTTCTCAGATTAGATTTTTTACATCAAAATAATGGACACATTTTTTACATGAAATTCACGAAACAATTTGAATGAGTGATGATATGTACGGGGAATTGGATTATACATTTGAAATCAGTTGATTTGTGGGCACAAACATAGTGTATATCAATCGCGTGACTCAATCGCATCGAAGTAAATAATGTGGTGTTTGTGTTAGTGTTGGTCTAATTCAAACACTCAATTGTTCTGTTGGGATAACACTAGTCCTAACACTGGCTTCTCATTGATTTCAATATTCTATTCAATATTTAATTGTGTTTTGTCTGATGTGTTTGCATTTCGATGCATATATTAATACCATTCATAGTTAAGAATATAATAATAGTAATATATAAGAATATAATATGATCATGGTGCATTTAACCATATTTGCAATGAGACATTAATTTGAAATAGGAGTGAAAATCATAGCAAACAAAAAAGAAATGTTATAATTAGGTAATAATCGGAACAAATTTGTTGTTGTTTTCTCTCTGTTATGATTGAGTGGTATTTCGATAAGTTTTTTAGTTTTAAATGTTTTTGATTTGATATCTGATTCTCAACAGATAAGAGTGGTCTGGAAGAGACGCTACGGGTCAATGGGAAAGGCAAGAAAATGCGAAAACCACGAACCATATACTCAAGTCTTCAGCTCCAACAGCTCAACAGAAGATTTCAAAGAACTCAATACTTAGCACTGCCAGAGCGCGCAGAACTGGCAGCATCTCTAGGCCTAACCCAAACACAGGTAAACACAATATTTTGATTAATTCGTTTATTTTTGTTTATTTTGATATTTTGTTATATAAATAAGATTTAGGATCTTTTGATTACTAAATGACTATAGTCTGGCAAAAATAGGTTATCTTTGGTTGAGATCATTTCTATTCAATTATTGTTTCAATAAGTTTTTGCTGAAGAATGGCTTAAAACAAGTAAAGCGAAAGTATATGTAAATGAAAATAAAGCGTTCAATAGATTAGAATAGACTGGAAGTGCATACAATAGTTTAGGTGCTTCTCATAGACAGTGCACTCATTGTTTCGCCAGTTTCTCGGGCACAGCAGGTACTCTTCAGAACGGCTTTCAAGGCTATAACAAATGTTAAGAGTTGTGAGCAACAAGTGCTCCAGTCGTGAACTGGTGTACTGGTGTACTACCCGTGTAGTAGTGAGTGACGAATCTGTTGACGCTTTGAGAGTAAGAATAGGTATCCCATCGGCTAAAGCACATAAATGACACTCATCACTGACAGCCAGGCTTTTATGGGTTCATTAGTGTTTAGTGTTGGAGATGTTCCTCAAAACACTCCAAACATTGAGTACTGCAGAGTAACTGTTGCAGTGGTGTTGCCAGTGGTCGACTACTATGCTTTCAAGTGTTAGCGATTTGTGTTATTTGTGTTACTTGTGATCATAAATTGTCAAATCTATTAACCTTTACATTAGTAGCCAAATGATAATCTGAACGTTTACTGTAAACAGCACTCCTTCACTCAGACAAGTGGTGTTCTGCTCTTCACTTGAGGCCTAACATTAAAAACAGTTGCAAATAATAGTCACAACTTGTCGTCATATAAACAACAATAACAATGTTTTACCAACAATTTTATTGTACTTTTTTTGTTACAAATTAAACAAACAGTAAATTATTTACAATTTGGTGGAAGATTCTTAAGAATAAGGTGTTTATGGCTTTCTTATGGTGTGCTGATGCTCTTCTTTTCTTTATACTCACCTTCTGTTTGCTACTGAATATTAATGAAAGATTAGTATAGCCCTCACCTATCGGTCGATTAGACTCTATTAGTGGACAAATTGTTTTTTGATTATCCAATTAAACAATATTTAGTTAATAATAGTTAAGAATAATAATAATTAGAACTGAATGAAGGATTGATTGAATTAATTTCAATTTTTCATATCATTCCCTTAAAGTAGCGATAAATCAATTAATTATATGAAAGAAATTAATAGTTAAAGTGAACCAGAATTAAGATAACGATAGGCAATAGTGAAGCAATGGTGAGGCAGTATAGTGGAGGGCAGGCGTCACCTCATTCCAACATTTATGTATGTAATCATATAACATGTTTTCTTATTAAATCCCGACTCTCTATTATGTCTGCCCATCTAATAAGCAGTGTTGTGGGCGCTAATTGCAGGGATACTCACTTTTTATTACGGGCTTCACAATAACGTTGATTACCAAGTTTACCCAAAAGTGCTCTATGAGGTGTGGAAAGGCTTTATCCCATTAATTGCTTCTTTATTATTAAAAACGCCACTTATTTTAGATGTGATAAAATAATTATTTTCATAACAACCTGATTAATTTCGAGGCTTCCAAAACTTGCCAAACTTCAGATCAGCACAACTACCGGTCGATTCTCTACTATCTATGAGATGTTTGTGAAAACCAGTATTCCATCCAATATTCCACTCATATCAATATCTTTGGCTCTTCATATCTAACAAAATTTGTTCATTCATTTGTCAGAAACAGAACATTATTTGAAGACCAATAATATGACTCAAATAATATTTAATTAAGTTTTTATTCGTTAGTTTTTTAGTAAAAATTTATATGTTTTTCAAATTTTAATTTTGATTCTCAATCATATCGAATGTCTCCTTCTTATTGAGAATATGAATGATGTGAATGAATGATAAATAGGTGTATGTTTTGTGTCACGCCATCCAACAACACATCCAATGCATCCAAAAACAAATTATTTCGAATAATTCTTAGAATTCGAGTTCGAAGTAAAAAAAACTGTAAAAAACATTTACATAGAAAGTAGTGAAGACTCAGAAAAGAATGAATACAAGAGTTGTGAATGCATTTCATGCCATTTGATAGTAAAGTAGAAACCAATAGAAAAGACATTTCATGCAATGGTCTCACTGAGAGTCTCACATATTTGTATCTTCGCTAAAACGAATTCATAGTTCACTTAAAGAACAATTGTGGCACTTCTCCAGTAAAACAGTAGTTCTGAAAAATATGTTGGATTTCCCACTGTTTGTTGTATACACTCTTATCTTCGATCCATATTTCTATTGGAGAATATATTTATATATATTTTACTATTTTCTCTATTTTATTGGAAACCGATAGTATGCCAAACGTTGACTGGTTTTAAGTCCAATACCTTCGGTGTGTATGAGTTATGTCGAGAGCACCGGTGGCTTAGTTATGACATTTGGCCAGAGTTTATATTCTGTATTATAGATTAATTTATTCGTTTGTATATAAGTTTTGTAGAGTAGAGAAACAGCGGTCGTATCCCAAATGCATATAATTCTTTTGAGTCTGTATTCCATGTGTTTTGCAAACGGATCCACAAAAACTTTAATGTAAGGGAAATGTCATCTGCGAGGCTCTGTCTACGCCCCGAATTCATAGCAGTTTATAAAACTGGTGAAAATACTGATACCGAGAGCTTATAGAAAGCGTTGCTTATTTGCATGTCATACGTAAGCAGAGAATAAAAGTTAGTCTTTGTTTTGCTTTTGTATAATTCAAAAGAATTTTTTTTATCCTTTAATGTGTTTGGAGTATACTTTGAATGTGCTTTGAAATGAGGAACAACAACAAGAAAATGCTTTTTAATTGTAAAATCCAACTCAAGATCAAACACAAAGTCCTTGAAGTCTATACTAAAGAAAGTTTAATAAAGAAAAATATCCGAAGAAATAAAATTTTCTAAATTTTTTTGCCGCATAAGAACAGAACAGAAGAGAATCTATTCTTGAATTTATGTATTGTTATATTCATAAACTTTGTTAGACTTAGTAAAGGAGGAGAAATTATTTTTTATTTTCAAGAACTATGAGTAACTCTAAGCTGTGATCTCAGCCAAACTCTTATGCCATGAATTTTCAACTAAATTGAAAAAATACTCAAAAATGATTTGGTTGAGAAAAACTTTCTTTTTTATTTGCTGTTATTCGCCGTTTGTATGCCTCTAATGCCGTTTAACAATAACTGACTATTAGTTGACTGGATTTTCCACACTTTTAGCATAAGAAAAAAGGAAGTTGTATTGAAGTTGTCATTCGTTGGTGACTCTGTCTCTATAGCCTTGTTGTGCGTAAACCGTATTCGCATTTGTTCTGCACTATTAAACAATCTTAAAATAATGGCACTGTGTTTGTGGACACACTATCGCTGTTCCTTAAGAACTATTATTATTATTATTATTATTACTGAATATATTAATAACAAAAACCCATTGATATTCTTGATTAGAATATGTGATAGTTTAGGATAGAGTGTGAGTTCTGATCAAAAAATGTTGAGCCGAAGGTCATAAAGTACATTAAGAGCTGGCAAAAGACATTAACAGCCTTGTGTGGTGTGTGTGCTCTTGTGTTCTTGTGCTCCAACACAGCTCTAATGTTCTTCTATTGGAAGTGGTGTTCATGTGCCCAAAAATAATATAACGCAAAGCGAGTGTTATTGCCCAGGGCTCTTTTCTATAGACGCCATCATCATCATCATCGCCATCGTCGTCATTATCATTACTATCCGATGTAAAAAATAAGATTCAGGTTTCCTCCCATTTCAGAGCATGTTTTCCTTGGTTTCAAGCATCACAATATCTTTGTTATACAGATATCGAGAGGCTATATATGTATGGCTCATATCTATAGCCTCGATGTATAGCTGTTTGTAAGGCCTTCTCTCTGATACCGGTTTCACTTTTTTGGTTATCAGCTTAGAATTCCCTCTATAGTCACCACTTATGCATAAAAATAACAAAAATATGATTCAAATTAAGTGAGTTTAGGCCTCACTATAAAACTCCGATCATTTAAATAACAATAGACTAAATAATTTTGTCAACAAATGAATGAAAGCTTTGATTTGATTTTATCTTCACTTTCATTGCAAATGCATTACAATAGAACAGCACTAAAGAGTAAGCACTCGATTACCAAAAATGTTTAGATAAATGTTGAAAAAATGACACAATATATTACACTTAATCATAAATTATATGAACAACGCTTAAAAACCTTTCAAAAAAGCAAATTATAATATTATATTCATTAATAAGTAATACAATTTATGTAACTTTTTGTGTTTAATTGTTTTTTTTAATGTAATCTATTTAAACAATTAATACAATTAATAGTCACTTAGAGGACATTAATTCGATAATTAATACTAATTTCAGTGCAGTTATAAAGATTTCGATTTGTTTTAACTCATCTCAATTGAAAAGATAATTCTTTCACTTATTATATACTTTTGTTTAAATATTTAGACATTTATTGATAAACTGTAAGAAAACCTGTATTTAAACAATTAGTATTACTTTTATTATTAAGGCTTTGATTTTGAAGTAAAGCCTCTGAGAGTCTGATCGTAATAAGCGTTAAGAATGCAATTACTTTCAGTTTATTATAATAAGTACTGAACTAACTCTAACTTAAAGTGAATTTATGAATAATAAATCATCAAATCATTGAAAATATTAAAATTTATAGATAAAACTTTCAAGTTTATCATACAAACTGATAAAGAGCTCAATAATATCAATGAAAGGGATTGTTATTCATTCAAAATAAGTTGAAATGTATTTGTTTTTCAATTCTATTAAAAGTTTAGAAGAATTTATTGAATTCATTGGAAAGTAATGAAAAAGAGTACTAAATATTTGAAATCTATATTTCAGGTGAAAATCTGGTTTCAAAACCGGAGAAGTAAATACAAGAAGATGTTGAAAGCCCAACAGTCTGGTAGCGGTCCTCCACCTCCAGGAGGCCAAAGCGGTAACACTCAGAGCGGTAACTCATCCGGAAATACAGGCAATTCATTAGGACCGCCAACAGCTGCCTCTACACCTCAAACACCTCCCGAGACGCCAGAAACTCACTCACCACCAAGTGTAGGCCCCCCACCATCCTTATTACCAGTGGGCCAGGGTGGTACACCCGTTCCCGGTAGTAATTCATCGATTGCGACAGCTGTGAGTCCACCAGCAATGAGTCCACCCATTACTGCTTGGGATATGAATTCGGCTAAAGCTCAGGCCATGAGTAACAGTTATATACCGCAATACTCGTGGTATCACCACCAACACGATCCCGCTATGAATCAGCAACTGCTCACATAACCAATTAATAAATAAGTAATAAATTGAAACTCTATAACAAATTATTGATCTGTGATTCAGTGTTGAATGAATTACTCGATTATATTCTATTGAATTCTATTATCAATACATTCAAAGACTGTTCACAAAACCTTTTGGAAAGAGTGTTGAGATGTGAGGCCAGACGGGAAGGAAGCTCTTCAGATGCGCCGTTTCCGACAGGTTTGGTCACTCAGTGCTCACTCGTTGAGCTCTATTCATATCATTGTGAGCGCTGGCGTCCAAATCCGTGAATTGCGAGCGCTTTATCTTTAGTAATAATTGTCTTTTGAAATATGCTTTTGTATAAAACAAATTGTCTCCAAATGTATATAAATATAAATATATATAAATAATTCGTGTTTTCATCCAAATTATTATTATTATTATCACTCATTAATAAAATTAAATGTTTTCAAATGACAAATATTTATTTACATTCAATAAAATGTTTCGGATTTAATACAAAACAATTCATTTGACAAGAAAAATGCATTTTTGATATTAAAATTCTGGTGTAAATCTATCAAATTATTTGACTTGCTCAAAATTAACTTCTTTTTTCAATAATTGGTTTATCCATATTTAGAGATATAATCAGAAAATTAACGATATTTTATTTCTCAATCATTTATCAGTGAACTTTCCTCTTGTTGTTTATCAGTAAACCCATGAAGATTTAGTCTTCCAATAACTTCGGTTTTTACCTTTTCTAGAGATTCAGTTTAGTTTAGCTAAACTTTATTTGAAAATAAAATCAAATATACATGTACATGTATAATATGGAAATGTATATAGTACATTTTTGTTTTCTTTAGAATTAAAAAAGAGGAAAAAATTTTGAAAGGACAAAAAGTTCAGTTAATAAAGAAAATGAAATGTACTCGAATGCGCTCTAGGATAAATGTTTACATTTTCAGTAGTTTTCACGTGTTTAATGGCAAATAATTATTTAGTTCTCAATAAATAAAAAATATTTAAAAAGTTATGAAAAGTATTTAAAATTCAAAAAGCATTTCAAGTAATAGCGTTAATGAAATCAAAAGGAAGGTCTGGTCAATGAATTTTTTAAAAAAATATTTACGAATACAATCTTTTGAAAAATCAGACCATTGATTTACAAATCATTTCTATGTCATTGTGTCATGGTAATTTTCAATCATTCAAAATTGGATGAAAAGCAATAAATATTTTTTCTGAAATTTTACTAATTTAACTAATATAGTGACGAATTGATTAAAATGTTTAACTATTTCTTCCAAAATATAATGAATTAATTTTATTATTTGTTTTCCTTTTGAGAAAAATTGTTTTAATATTAATTTAAGCTTTGAAATATCCAGCCATAAAAGTATATAAAAAATTTTGAGTGGGCACTAATTTATCCTCCATGCTCATCTTCCACTTATAAGAACGTTTGATTATAAAGCATGAAATTATCAAAATTGCGTCAAATTATGCTAAAATCAACTCAAAGACAGAATAACCCAAAAAAGACCACAAATTAATAAATTCTTACCCATTTCTCATGAATAGCGTTATTACCAGAGGTGCACAAAATTATGAAGGGAATAAAACTTTTGAGTTTATTATTTATTGTAAACATCATGTAAAGTTTCTGACCATCAAGATTATGATTCACAATATCTGTGATTAATAAATTAGCAACTTTTGTTTTAAAACATGAAAAAGTTAGTAATCTTTGAAATTAATAATATTTTTGAGAGAATTTTGAACATGCTCAGCTATTACATTCAAAGCTTTAGAAGAATTTGCTCTCAGATTTCTCTTTGTGCAAGGCTGGTTATTACACATATTAAATGATAATTAGTTTGATAATCGTACTATCTTACACACTTAATTGAATCAAGGTCAAATCTGATGACAATTTATTGAATTCTATATTTGAATATTCAAAATGAGCATGGTTATATAACTTATATTCATGATTATATTCATGTAAACATAGTAGTAGTGAAGAAAGTCCGATAGTTACAGACTATTACAGACTATTAGTAAACAAATATTGCGATCGACTCTTGTGTTGATTATAAACAAACACTTGAATTGTTTTGATTGAATGGAAAGCATCTGATATTAAGACAATAATAGTTGAGTTTGAAAGCAAGTGATACCCAATTTGTTGAATATGAGAGGAGTCGTGAGTTGAGAACCTGCTCATGTGTGTGCTCACAATGATTATCATAGAGTAAAGTTCTATAATTTGAGTTCTGTGTCTATAATAATAGTGGTTTAATATAAGAGTTGCTTTAATTTGTAGTTGTATTGTATGGAATTGCTCTCAAATGAGTCAAATTATGTTAATTATTCTTCAGAAAAGTCTTCAATTGATGTGAGGACCTGTTATTTAGTTGGACTCAAAGCAGCGCAAAGTACTTAATACGTAGCCAGCATTGAGCCCAACAACCGGCACATCCAGTATAACATCGGTATATCTTGTAATAGGAGTTCGATCTGCAAATATGTTCTTCAATTTAGTTGATCACTGCCTTCATATCTGAGAGCATCGCATCCATTGATATTGTGATCAACAAATGTTTCAATTTTGACACCAAATTATCGACCAAAAACAGAGTGACCTGTCTGGGACTGTCTGTCTGACCCAATCTGTGAGTATTTAAAGAGTTTTTTCTTCTCTTTTCAATGACTTTTCATTGACTTTCCAATGACTATAATGCTATACAATTGTTCGGAGTAGAGAGTTGTCCAAAGCATAAGTGTTTTACTTTAAGTGCTTTCTTTGCAAATGTCTTTGTTTTGTCTGAATTTCGTGTTTTTCCAGAAATGCTTCAAATTTGTTTAGTTTTTATCAGAAGTTAACGAATGAGTTGAGAGCCGTTAATATGAGGCTGAAAACAGGGCGCGTGTAGTCCGATGTGGTATTGACTTTTGCTAAGCCCTAAACGTTGGTCGAGCGCATGTGATGGGTGGGGTCGGACACTCTGGGGTTCCTTTTTTAACAAATATCGAATATGTTTCGACCACATCACACATCACTCTAAGTTGACTTTGAGAGCGCAGACACTTTCCAACACTACTCTAACATAACATTCAAATATTCTGCTCTGAAGTAAAAGATTAGCAGAAAGTATCACAAAAAGTATCTCAATTGTGGGTTGAAATACAAAATAGAAAAATAATTCGTTCATTTAGTGGACTTATGCAGAGCAGGAGAGCACTGTTAGCCTTAAAAAGAGAGAGAATGCAATTGTGCACGTGTATGTTCATGTATATCTATGTGCTATATGTGTATTATATTCAGATATTGTCGGTGCACTAATGTCTCACTGGGGACTGCGATTAATTTTGATTCAGAGTACATCCAATTCACGTAAGCGGAGCGACGCCTCGTCATAACGAGCATAAGAGAGCACTATTTGTAGCATATTTTGTAACCCATATATAAACCCATATATAAAAAAGTTTAGATCAAAAGCAATGCTTTGTTCAATGATATTAACTTATTCAGAGTATTCAGAGAGGACTGAGTCCTCTGCACGAAAAATCGGCATTAATGTAACGTTTATCAATTATGAGTTACAAAGATTCGTGCAAAGCAGAGGCGTTAAAGACCAGGGTTATTCTATGCATACATATTACTACTTCGTTAATAATGCAATTTCTAATTTATATGAATTCCAATTATTCTTTTTCTGTTTACATACACTGGTATTACATATCTATACAGGCATTAGATGTGTTTCTTAAAGTGACAATTTTACTCAAACTGACCATCTCACATTTATCAACACAACATTAGTATACCAAATGAATACTCGATAAAAGTAAATAATTCTATTTTTTAAAAATCAGAATTTTAGATAATTTTATGTAATAACAAGTATATAAAGCAAATTGAAATATTCAATATACTATTGATAATGTGTGCCAGTATTTCAACTATAGTAGAATGAAATAGTTTATTTTCAAAACTATTTGATATTTAAAGAGAATGACATAATTGGTATAAATATGTAATATTTTTTTTATTGATTTAATATTTTAATTCTTAATCTAAGAATCTTAAAATTTTTTGCATTTCTTTGGATCGTTATTTGATAACTCATTGATTTATGAGTGCATACACTATATAGCGATAAATTCTAGTAAAATAGGATGTATTAAGTCATTGGAGTCTAAACTTTTGCTCGGATGATATGTTTGAGAAATTTGCATAACGTATATAACGTATAAACGCATATAATTTGGTTTTTTCTGTTTCGGAGAAATCGATAAAATGCTTTTTGATAAAAGCAATGATTTAATGTAAATCCTTTCAAATTTTGATGGATTATATAATCATTAATCATTGAGAAAGTTTCGAAATCTTAGATCAGATATGAATGTTTTCATTGAAACAGTGCTCAAATTATGCCCTTTCCTACAATCTCCTATAAAATGAACTCAAAGAAAATTTTCTGAATAAACTCTTTTAATGAAACTCTAAAGACATTAATTTCTTTGAAAGACTTAAGAAATGACATGAAATGACAACTAAGGTCTTAATAATCAGGCATTTATTCATTGATTCATTGATTTACTTCATTTACTTCATTGTCATTCTTGTAATGAACTTCAGACCAGATGTGACCATAAGTTAAGAGCCTTTCAGCGGTTTTTCTGTTTTGGGAGAATTTGGAGAAAACAAGTCTTTGAGTCTTCGAGTCTTTGAGTATGAGTTAAGTCTGAGCTATAAGTTATGGTTTAAAACATTATTAATAGCAATGATATTGGACTGAGAGGAAGGCATTTGGTTTTGATGATAAAGTTTGCGAATCGAAGCGAAGGTATACTTTCACATGAGTTTCAACATTTAGAGCCCGAGAGAAAGTACAAACGTAATAATTATGGCCCATTCTTACCGGTTCGGCGCCTCACTGACCGTATATGAGACGAGAATATGCCTGAAAACTGCAAAGACAGAAGCGAATATGGGAGGGGAGGCCAACAAACGTATAGAATGGGGGTCGACAGGCATTTGCAGCAGAAACAAGTAAAAAACTATAGACGCCGTCTTCTTTCAAATTATGGGTCTGATATAAAGCGATGCTCCTTTTCCTTGATTTCGGCGCTGTTTGTTTGTGCTGTGCTATGCTCTCCACTATTCTAGTGATCATCAATATGTTTATTGAAGTGCAGGACTCGACTCTCAATCAGCCATCGGTTTTGCAAAAGTCAGTTATTCTATAGTTGTGTGGAAAACAAGAGCACATCAATAGTAGACTATAGAGTAATGGATTCGCTTATATATACTGTTCTGTCAGTTGTTATGTGGAGGCATAACATAAGCATCACATATGAAACCCTTTTGCGAACTGTAAGGGGATGTGAAGCACTAATGCCTAATGGAAGTAATGCAAGTCTAGAAGCATAGCTCGAGTCAAACCTACTATTATATGATTCAGTCATCTCTAAAATGTGAATCCGAGCCTCTCTATGCCTCAAATGTCTCTTAGCATAGACTCCAACAGCAGTACAACCATTCACTACATTCACTACATTTTACGAAATCATAGATACAGTACGTGAAGTGACTGTTGCCGACACACCCTCTGGCACAGCATACAGAGTATAGAGCGAAGTCAAACTCAAGCATCACATCGAAAGAGCCACTACCAGTGCCGTCGACATAGATATCGATGCTTTTGATATTGCAGTCCGTGTTTTGGTGACCATAAAATTGCTAATTCTCTTCGCATCGCTGCAAACAATCCATATGAGTGTCAATCGGAGCGCCCTATCATTACCCGTACCAACAATACTATGAACTCAGTTAAGACAACGCACAGTCAGAAAGACAAGAGATTGCACTTAAAATCAAGAGACAGATATCAGAATAGTTTTATTCCAGTTGTAAATGACTCAAAAGAAAAGAGATTTCACTCAATTTAAATCTCATAATCTATTTCAATGCACTTTCAGTTTATGGATATCGTCGGCCCTTTTTAATCATTAAAAAATGACGTTCTCCACAATCTCCACAATTTGGCCAAAACCCTAGAATAGGCTCTGGGGCTCAACATGAGCTCAATAGAGGCTAAATATTTTAAAAATTATATTCATTTCAATCAAATTATGTGAAATGTGTTCAAATTGTTGCCACAATTCTCTTAATTTTCTAGTGTTTTAGAATTAGTGTCAACTCGTTGACCATCACTCACATAAAGCATAAATATCATGATAGAATTATACATTTATGATAAGGCATTAAATATACTTTAGGTCTATATATTATTGAATTTCATTGAAAGGGTATATGAATTGAAGACAATTTCTATTTGTTTAATATTATGCAAAACTGAATAACACTTCAATACTTCAATATTTCTATTTATTTGAAATCAAATTATTCACTAATAATATGCAGATCACAATTGGGTCAGCCGTCGGTTCCGAGTCAGTAGTTATTCTTATTTTTTTTGTGAACAACAACAACAAGAACAGAGAACAGGGAAGAAAATGCATGCGTCGATACGAATGACTAGATTTTGCAGTCGAACACAAAACAAGTCACCAATACTTACAATACCTGAGCTTTGGTTAAGACTTAAGTGAAAATAGCGATAAAAAATTGTTGCTTTCTTTTTTCAAATGCGGATAATTTTTTTTCCTTTCTTACTGAGCGGTAACTTTTCAGTGCGATTCAATAGCGGAACGACAGGAACGACAGCACTTTTATCAGGAAAGGAAAAAGTTGAGTTCATTTGTGAGCACCAGTACCTTCTGAATGGTGTTCACAATGTTCTACTTTCCCTTTTGTTTATTTCAATGGGAATAATGGGAATAAACACTAAATTATTTCATTCGATAAAAGACATTAGTTTTCAAGTTTTTCTTTTCATCGAAACGACATTCGCTTATGAAAACTGAACTTTTGATGAAACCATTTCTCACTATTTGTGACAATATTTTTGACAATATTAGTGACACTATTGTCTATTAACTCACAAATACTATTTCTTAGATAATATTTATTTTTTATCTGTCATTATATAAAACATTTCTCAAACATTTTTTTGTGTTTATTTTTGAAAAAATTGAAAGCATTTCTAATTAGATGATTCATTTTCCAAGTTCTTATGTTTTGATTTGACCTTTCACAATCGTTGAATGTGTTTTAATATTTTTAAATTGATTAAATATCTTCGAAAACTGTACTTAATTTAAAGCAATTTAAGGGTTATATAATTGAAAAGCAAAGACGACTCATTCTTAGAGAATCTCCAGATTTGCATAATTCAAACATTTCTAAACTTTTGGGTTTAAAAACA
>JAQIXD010001168.1:0-17010 GCA_034699985.1 Minunthozetes semirufus
TGTACTTGGAGTTCATTAGTTGAATCATCGATATCAGAGTTTAGGGTAAATGAAATAAAGTGATTCATAAGTAATCAGAAGCGAATATATGAGGCATTTACATATTGATCGTTACAGTTTTGATTTTATTCATGAATTTTGACAATAAAATTGAACTCAGAAAAGGAAAGGCGAGAAAACAAAAATAAATTAAACATGGTTACATTGCTGTTTTGTCTAAGAGCACAGACTAACAATTTTAATGACAGAGAATATAGTTAAGACAATATTATACAGCAGTCGATGACATCTGAATCGCTGACTGACATCTAATGGATCAGCATTTTGTATGATAATGAAAGTGGTCTTAAACTGATCCAACATTTTATCAAATCTTTTATTAACAAAAATAAAAGCGTTTCTAAACTCACAAATTGTTTTGACTTTACTTTGGCTGAAGAATTATTATAACAAAAGTGCGTTTAAGACTAAAACTTGTATAATCAGTGAACTTTCAGTTATGTTCTTTCAGAGGCGAGTGGAGGAGCAAAACATAAAATCACTCTCTAGAGTAGGTATCATTGTATCTGTGCTCGAGTATAATCTATTGTCAAAAACATCGCCTCATTCTTAGAGGTTATTTGAGAGCGACATTAGTTTCGACAAACGACGAGACACAAGAAATGAAGGAAAGACTAGAGGAAAGACGAGAAACACAAGAAGAAGAAGAATAGCTAAGAGTTCTTTAGCCATAAAATTATTCACATAAGGCCTCATCAATCAATCATAATTCAAGATTACATTTACAGAACATTATTCTATTATTACATGTTTTTCGTCTATAAAATGTATTTTAACGACAAATTTGGCAAAAAATGCTATTTATCTGATATTTATATTAATATTAATAATAAAAATATTTTTCATCAAAATATGAGAAATTCTGAATGTTTTTAAAATTATCTCTTTTTAAGACACATTTAAAGATTTTCTCTTCAGATAATAGTTATAATGATTTGTTGTTTAAAACAAATGGAAAATAAATATATTTCTCATGTTTTTTATGGTTTGAACGATAAGAAGAGGAATACATTAAAGACAAAAGAATGAGATGAAGAAGAAGACCAAAATTGGTCTAAATATAGATCTGATTCTGTGTTGGAATTGTTTGCCGAAAAAAGCTTTGTTTTTGTGTCTTCTTTGCCTCAAATATCTAAACGATGTTTTGAATTGCATTTAATAACGATTTGGTAATTTTGATTTATGGCTCTCTCCGTCTATTCTGTGTCTTGAATGTCCAGTGCTATCCGAGCGCACAGTCCTGATCACTAATGCTATCTGTCTGTGTCTTTGCACTGATTTGCAGCCAATGTTTGTGCGAATGAAGTGAATCCAATAGATAGAGAGTGAAAGGGAAGGCATAACAGAAAGTAAAACAAAAATAATTAACTAAACTTTTACGTCAACACAAAACAAAGGATCGGAACAAAAGAATAAGAGGAATGACTCAGGAATGAGAAGCCATTGATTGCAGAGATATACGAGAATTTAAGTATTGATCGCTTGTGTGTCACAATCAATGACTTAATAGTGGTTTTAATGCACTTCTATCTAACCATTGAATACCACATCTGATTCTTTGCTGAATTACTATTAGATTTGGACACAATTCGGAACAACATTTTAATAATTCTAAGATTGACTCCAAATCTATCTCTTGATTGCCATTTATATTAAATGACTTTCTCTTAGAGACAATCTTTTCTTTGTCTATTGATTTGAGTCAAAGACTGTTATTTGAGCTTTGATTGCAAATCAAACATATTATGTGAACAACTCTTAGGAATTGTCGATAGATTTGCTATTTATAAGAATTATCACAATTTTATCATTTCTTATCTCAATATTTATTAATAAATATTAGTTTTTTGAATAAATAAAAATTATAATAATTAGCCTTTTGTTAGACTAATGTGGAAGAGTTGGCCTCAAATAATCTAAAATAATCTAAAATAATCTGAAATAATCATGAACAAATTTCTTCATTTGCATCAAAAGTTAATTGATTAGGAGCAAAGAGCAAAGAAATGAGAATCTTGATTAAATCCTGATTTGCTTGCTCTTTCTGAATAAACAAGTCTATGACCCAATACTTAATTATCATCGAGTGTTGAAAATTCGCCTAAATATAGACCTGTTTATGGATTTTGTGGAAAAAGTCTGTTTTATGTCCTTTTGATTGCAAAACAAGTAATAAATATCTATTTGTCGATAATATTATTAATTAATGACTCGTTATTTAGTTAATTACTTAAAGCAAATTTTAATTAAATAAAAATATAATCCATGTCATAATTATCAACAGCTTATTGACAGCTTATCAGGTTAGCACACTCTAGATAAACACAAACTTTCATTATTCAATATTTTCGTCTATTTTAGTTACTGGTATTATGTAATCTGAATTTCATGTTAAATATTTGAATGAATTAACATGATGAATTATTCGTGAAAATGGCTAAATTATACTAGATTCTCAATATCAAGGCTGTATTCATAATGAAATAAATTAGCAAAATATGGCGACAATAAATGAGTTAAAAACAAACATGAACAAAATTACTTTTAATAAAAATATGGTTAAGTTGAAGATAAGACTTTGAATTTTGATGAAAATGAAAGTTTTTGAGAGGAGTTTTTGTTCATATTCTGGAAAGTTTCAAACTTATAATTATGTTTTGACCAATTTCAATTTCAAACATTACTTTCACTTTCTTAATTATTACTTATATGTGTATAAAGAATGAAATTTGTATTTAAATTAAATCAAACTCTAAGCAAACCTTTAATTAATTTATATAATAAGAGTGTTTTGTCCGCTATTTTAATGAATTATGAATTTCCAATGAAAGAGGAAAGTGTAGTACTTTTGGGGACAGAATCGATAAATTCTTAAACTATAAAATACAGAATAAGCTGAGAGTCGGAGAACCAATTTGTTATCCGTCCCATCACTGCTCGACACTGACATCCAATGTTATGATTAATTTTGTCTAATATTCTTCTCTTTTGTCATAAATATTGATTGAAAAATATTTTAATTTTTCGGATAATAATGTTTTCGATGAAAAAATCCATTTAATTGAGGCTTCAATTCATTGCAAGTTATCTCATATGAAAAAACATTAGAGAAACGGATCACTGAATCAATTGATTTATAATTTGAGTCAAAATTATTTCTATACTTTAAAAACAATGTCTTCGGCAATGAAGATGCAAATGGATGTGGACACCATCACTGAAATAGAAGAGGACCACCATGGTAATGTTTATGGCAAGGATTTGCCCACATTTTGGGAACTACCCTTCGAATTGAAGAGAAAATTAGTTAAAGAATTTACTGTTTATGTCTTGAGATGTATTAAGTTCAGACACTGGGTTATGTTCTTCAGTTTCTGGGCACTTGCCTTTCAAACGGATAAACTACTCGACTCCTATTTGGAATTCGATACTGTAGTCAAAGTGGAAATCAAAAAGCCCTGGGTTATTGATATGCCAGGAGTCGTCATATGTACCGACGAGTATCATATGGTAGACCGAAGAAAACTAATGGCCAGATATCCAGAGATTCAGGAAGAACTCCACAGAAACAATCTGACCGAAGAGGAAGATATAATTCTGGTTCTGAGAAAATGGAAAGAAATTGCTTACAACACCTCAAATGTTGACGAGTGGTACAGCCTTATGATGGACCCCCAGTCTGTTTTGGAATGTAAAATGATTATGAAACCCAAATATCATTCTCATCCCAAACGCAACCTATCAATGCCTGACTGCTATAATATGTCAGAAATAGTGTATACTTTACCGCATGGGGTGGGTATCTGTTGGATCTTCTTTTCTCAGGTCAATCCACGGGACTACAAGACAAAAGATTGGGTGGACGCTAATGAGTGGTACAGAATAGATGTGGAAATGGGTATTTTGGCCTCTTTTCACATTCACTACGAGGCATACGATAAAAATTGGTTCGCGTATGACATTAAGCCCAAGACTATTGACAATCAGGAGGCAGAACCAGAGTTGGCTTCAATTATAATGTATGGCAAAGCTGTGTATCCAATAATATCACTGGACAGGGCAACACTTAAGAAGGGCACTAATTATGAATTAATGTTCGCTCAGACTAATGCTAGAATGTTGAACGTTCCCTATCATACTGATTGCCGGTGGTATGAACGGGAGGGCTATTGGAAACAATTTAAGTCTAACTATCACTGCATTGATGGCTGTCTTCAGGAATATATGAAGAAATGCAACTGTACTTATAGGTACAGTCGAGGGGACCGCATCTCACTCTGGCCGGCAAGAGATAGTTGGGATATAAACGCAACGTTTTGTGAAGATATTAGGAGTAATGACATTAGAGACGAGTGCCGGTCCAGCGATGCCTTTCTCATAAAGTATAGTAACTCTGAGTGTCAGCTCAGGAAGAAATGCAAAAACCATTGCTATGAAGAGTACTACAGATATGAAGTGAAGCAACTGTTTTGGGACGACGAGATCGATGGCAAAGGACTGCCTGAGAATGAAGACGACGAGTACTTCTATAAGAGAGGAGAACCGGAATTCACAAAAGCAAAAGAGGGACAAAACTATTCAACCCTAAGAATTAAGCGCAAAGATGTGACTGATGTGACCTACGAGCACACCCCTGAAATGATTTTTGTTGAATTTGTCTGCTATTTTGGAGGACTGTTAGGTTTATGGCTGGGGGTCTCTATTCTGGATGTCTACCATCAGTGTCTAATTTGGTACGCGGAGGCTCCCGGAGAGTACAGGAGATGGTTAGAAAAGCAGAGCACTGATGTAGTGCACAGAATAAGAATCGAAGAGAGCGGAAAGATATCTGTAATAACAGACCAACAGTTAGAACACTTTCAGAAAAAGAACTCGATTATGAATAGGATGCCCCCTATCAACAACTTCAAGACAGAATACGGCACTACATTTGGCACTCAATTCACAAATAAGTATTAAATGAGTTTTAAAACACATTTTTGAAATTCTTCTTCAGATTCCGATCTAAAGAAATGTTTGTTTTTAACGAATAAATAACAAAAATTGTCTCAAATTTCTCAATTAATTAATTTATAATGAGTTAAATGTTTTCATGAATTCATTAATTACCAGTTTTTCAAAGTCAATGGTATTTATGTCATTGATTTTCAATATTTTGGTTTCAAATCAAATATTTTTCTATGAATTTGTCAACGAATGAATCGATCAATAATTTTCACATAAATTCAGATAAAAAGTGAAATTCTTGAGTGAATTACTGAATAAAAATTATTTTTAATGACATTGAAATCCAAGGCTTCGGCACAAACTTCAGAACATTTTTAATCTCTTAAGAGAAGTATAAAAAGAGATCAAAACTTTGTATAAAATTCTTTGGGAAAAATCTTCAGAAATTCATTGCACTCAAAAAGAGTGGAAAATTTCGCTCACTTTATAAGAGTTGAATAATTAATCTTATCTTTAATTTTAATTAGTGGCGCCTTTTCCCTAAATTTTCCGCCATAATCACCAAAAGCAAATCAAATACCTTATAACTCACTTTTATTTTCTTGTTTCGAAACAAGAATTAATTTATTCTGTCATAAAAAAGAGTGTTAGGGGAGGGAATGGGAGAAGGGATTGTTTTTTGGTCTATTTCTGTTTAGATCAACAAAACCAGTGGCGCCGACACATGATCTAAAATAAGATGATGGTATCGCATAATTTTGTTTTGGCAATTCTAGCACCTAGTTTATTTTTGTTTTATTGAACCTAGAATTAGATGAACGTGATTGTAGTCACAGTCTGTCCATTTCCTGGTCTTTAACTATAAAATAAAATTTCTTCTTTCAATTTCTAGAAACAGATTTCCTGTTATCTGTTTATCTAATAATTCAGATATCAAGTGATTCGCGTGTTTTCACAAGAATTTATCAAATGATTTGTTGTTTTCTTAGTTTAAAGTCCTCTAAAAGTGTGAGTACGCAAGGGGTGGGCGAAAAGGACTGATTATAGCACGTGGAGGTGTTTTTCAACTCTTTCACCCTTATGGCGCAATAGCACGGAGTGGGGGTCGGAGTACGTGATTGCAAAACGCTATTCTGTGCATAACTTTCTCTATCGATTGACACATATTTCGTAGTACTCTATGTATGTGTAGTATATGTGTGTTATTTGCCGTCTATTCTGTCGTCACAGAGTAGTCATGAATTAAGGCTGTTATGTATCACTATTTCTAAGTTTTGCCTCAAATTAAAGCTCTGATATTCTGGTAATTAATTTAAAACCCGAACTAATATTATGCACATTATATAGCGATTAAAAGAAGATTGTTTTAATTAAAGCTATTTTTAGTTGAATGACCTTTTAACAAGGTGAATTATTTAATTAGTTTAAAATTGAGTGGAAAATTCCACTTTGAATAATATTGCTCTAATTTAGAGTAACCAATGAGGTGTCAAAATACCTGATTTTATATGGATTTGAGAGCCCAGACATAATTGCGAAAAGGGATGCCTTCACACTCTTAATCCTATCTATCAATAGTAGGAAATACACGAATCACATATTGGTAGTGTATATGATGTACTTGCAAAGTGTGTGAGGAAGGGGCGCATGTGCTATATCTCCGTTTTATGGATTAAAAACAGTGTTCGTGTAAACAGTTGTCACAGAAGTCACCATAAAATGAGCCAAAATGTCTGTTTCTGGTGATACCTATCAAAGCGATTCTAAACCGTTGGAAATGAGAGACAAAGCTTTCAATATTTGCAGGAAATTCCTGAGCGGAGAGTGGAATAAGATATCCTCTAATGATATGGTCTTCAAAACAATCAGGTCTCGACTCTTCTCTGTTTCCCAATTATAGCAATATCTTCCTCTTGACAAATATGGATCAATTAAAAATAACTGACCTTGTTCAATTATTTATTTATTTAGTGGAGGTCTAAGCAATTTTCTATACTACTGTTCACTACCGGCGACCCACACCCCACTCAATGGTGAGCCGAGTCAAGTGTTGCTCAGAATGTACGGACAGTTACACAATAGAAGTGAAACGAAATCGTCGGACTCAGTGATAACCTCTATTGGCAGCGATGCTCAGGTGGGGGCACAGGAGGGCAGTGACACCAAAGTAACCGATTGTGTGATAACAATGCTTTTGGCGGAACGAAACTTAGGGCCCAAACTGTACGGGATATTCCCCGGCGGACGACTCGAAGAATACATTCCCGTAAGTAAACTATTGGCGAATATTTTTGTTAAGAAATTGTGTGAAACCATTTGCAGACCAAAACAATAGACAGTTTGCTGTAACGGATGTCTGTCCTCTAAGACAGACACAGAACACAGTGAACAGCACATTGTGTTATGAAAAACACTGAACCAAATTGACTCGTTTTGACACAACTGTCCCACAACTGGACCCAAACCCAATCCTTTGTAGGCCAAGTCATGCTTTTTGTGTTGATTGTGCCGCCAATCTTAGGATTGACACTCAAGTAGTGAGGAATTCCTCATAATTTTTGATTTATTTGTTTTTATTGTTTTAATGACTATTTGTTTAATCATTTGAAACGTTTTTATGAGTTTTTTCTCTATTTTTTCTTTTATAACAAAAATAATTGAAACCTAAGGCCCGAGCGATGCACTGCCGAGAACTCAAAGTTCCAGTCTATGCGTCGGCCATCGCCAGGAAGTTGGCTACTGTTCACTCACTGAATGTGCCCCTCGATAAGGAGCCGACCTGGCTCTGGGAAACACTTGACAAATGGGTCGATTCCGTTCGCACCCCATCTCAAGACCAAAACGCAGAGCAGAGGCCAAACCCAACCATTGAGAAGGAATTGTGTTCCTTCGACTTCGAGTCAGAGGTCGGTTGGTTGAAGCCATTCCTCCAGAGCTGTAGTTCGCCGACTGTTTTTTGCCACAATGACCTTCAGGAGGGAAACATTCTTCTTCCGGAAAACTCTTCCATCAAGAACTTCGACGACACCATTGTATTCATCGACTTTGAGTGGTGCGCCTATAATTATCGCGGATTCGATTTGGGAAACCATTTTGTCGAACGAATGTTTGATTACTCGAACCCGGAGTGGCCTCACTTTTACACATACTTTGATGAGTATCCCTCCGATGAAGACAAGAGGCTATTCTTAAGGGAATACATAAACAAATCTCGAAAACTGTCCGCTTTGGCCAATCAAAGGGCGACCGAAGACCAACTGATCAAAGAGGCCGACTATTTCGCTCTGGCGTCTCATTTGCTGTGGACGTTGTGGAGCATAAACAACGCCCGGACTTCAAAAATACAGTTCGGATATTGGGTTAGTACTCACTGTTTGTCTCTATCTTAACACCAATCGAAATGTTAACCACTAAACTCTAAACCCTTTTCCCTCAGGAATACGGAAAGACACGACTGACCGCATACAAGAACCACAAGAAAGTACTGAAGAGGAAATACTTCAAATAAATCTAGTGTTAAATGAAATATAAAGTAAAGAATATATAAATATATTATAAAAACTGTTTATTACTTTAGAGAATAGTTTTTCTATTAATCGCAGACTTTAACTGAAATTTGATTAATATTTTTGAAACAAAAGCCAAGGATTTGTTGTTTCGATAGAAATGTTAAACAAATTTCGTTTTTGTTTTTCTTTTTTTGTTACAAAAGAGTTGAGCAAAAGTTGCAGTAATTCCTGTACTTAACGTTCATTTAAATGATATATATTTTGTGATCTTTTATTGTAAACGAAGAGTACTTACGAGAAGTTAATATCTAATGATAGATAACTATTGATAACTATTTTAGCGAAAGTGTTGGTTAACTGTTAACTGAATTTTAATGGATTGTGAGAAATGTTGTGAAAGAAATAACTGTTTGTTAAGGCTATTGAATGTACAAATCAATGCATTTCCCCTAAGATTTCATTCAAATTCACTATTTTTATGACTTATTTGTTATGTATTTAATCATTGATTTCTGATTTCGATTCCATTTATTCCTTATTTATATTTAATTCATTCAATTAATTGATTATATTTTTATTTATCGTTTCGTTTGACGGAAAACATCACTATTTTTGCCGAATATTTCTAATTATTTGTGATTTTTATTGAGTTTTTAATTATAAATAATTATTTGAATATATTTTATCCAAATATATGTTTATATTTTAGCCGACAGTCAGACTCTAAGTGCCTTCAAATAAGAGATTGTATTGAAATAAGAGATTAAAAAACTGTTATGTAATCAAACGATAACTTTGATGACAGCGAATAAAAGTCTATTTCCTCTGATATCTGTTTCTATAATTTATTTGATATATTTGTTCACAATTTATATAATAAGTCATAAGACTTGTGTCTCTTTTAATCGTTTTTCTCTTTTGAGACTTTCTTCTGATATTTTTCATCCTTTTTTCAATTCTTTCTTTGATTTCGAGTTTTGTTTAATTAATAGGTTTTGGAATTTAATGATTGAATTTTAGATACAAATATATTTATCTAATGTTTTATTAATTTTAGACTAATATCAAGACTATAGATCTTTAAAAATAATATGGTATAATAGAAACTGAATAATATGGTTAAGGTCTTTGAAGTTCCAATCATTCGGATGTAATGTCTGGGTCATGAAAACCAGGTTCAAAATGCATCTACAGTTGTATACAAATGTATAGTTTTGAAGTAATATCCATAGTATGGATTCCATACTTTCTTCTCTGATTGTTGAGTCTTTGCTCTAAAACTTTCTATAAATACCAAGATATAAATAGATGAAAAACAAAATAATTTGCTATTAAATTAACTAAAATTTTAATTAATATTATTATTTTATTATTGAAAATAGGAATGATTTTCAAATCTTCTTTATCTTTTATTCTTCAATCTAACTGTCCCAACCCAACCCATTTCATCCCTTCTTTGATATTACAATTCTATAGTTGTTTTTAGATTCTTTGCCCTAAAACAACATATTTCTGGGAAACATTCAAATTATTATCAGATATTATATTCTAAAAGTGAATTAAAAAAAATTAAATAAATAAATAAAAAGTTATTTGAGTGGTTTGAAACAGTAGTACAAAAAAAACTGTTCTTCAGATCAACCGATAATACTTTGAATAAATCTGATTAAAAATCTAATTTGATTTATTACCTTGTTCCTTCATTTCCTTCATCAGAATTATAATGGTACAATTATAATGATAAACAATAGATGATTTGCCATTAAAAAAAAGTAAAAATCAAAACTGATAGGTATTAGACTCGACTCTGCCATTCACTACAATTTAGTCTTGTCTTAATTGTTTTTGAATATTTCAAAATTTAAAATGATACTTGATCAAAGATCATCGATTAGTATAAGGTTATTTGAAAGAGGAGTAGTACCAGTGATAGAGTGATAGTAAGAGAATGCCTTCCGCCAAACATTTAAATGTTTTTATAAATAATTTTTTAATGAAATATAATTTAAAACAAAATTTATTTTTAAATATTATCTTAAAATCAGATTAAAAATCAGTTCAGTGTTTGAACTCATAATAAATGATAAGAAATATTTTCATAAAATAAATGTTTAAAAATCAAAATCGAAATCAATTATCAAAATAAATATGTTTTTGAAGTTTAAACACATTTTCGGATAAATTTGTGGAAAAGTTTCAGAAAATTATCAGAAATTTCAGTAAAATGTTTGTCGAAAACCATTTGAGAGAAAATTGATTATCAATTATTTGGAAAACAGCTATCAATTGATGTCTTAATTAGAATTACCATTTTCTTCGTCATTGATATTGAAAATGGTTCGGAATCTTTTGATTTGTTCTTCAGTGAAGTTTAAGTGAGGTAATAGTTCTGCAGATTTAACACCTTCTGGTACTGTATGAATACTTTTGCAACTTTTTCCGCCCGGAATATATTGGGGAACGTTTTCCGGATCAATAAACTCGAATATCTGTTGACCACTCGCAGACTTAAGCAGTTCTCTGACTTCATCTGAAACCCAGGCTCTGGTTATCTTCCAGAAGGCGACCATAATCCACGGCATCTCATAAATCAATACGTATTTGAAACCTTTGGCGAAATGGTATTGAAGGACGTGAGTCATGAATCGGGCGAAATCCATGTCCACATTAGACAGACCACTATTGCTACAGTCGAATACAACGGCCCACTTTCCCTCTGATGATAAGTCAATTTTATTAACTTGATGAACGAAGAACTCTTTTATTAATTCAATTAGCTCTTGGACTTTGTGGTGAACGCATACTCTGAAGTATAAGAGTGGAAGTCCGTCCTTATCTGTCTTGTGTTGAAAAATGCCACCGATTTTGTAGAAATCAGTGGGAAAGTAGTCATCAGTTGTTGTGTTGACACCAAAAGACTTTCTCCATTGCATTGTTTCTGTTAAGTTCTTGAGTGCCAACTCCTCATTCATGTTATTCGAGAGGAGATACCTCCGGACAGACCAATCGTTTTCCCGAACTCTTTGGACATCGCATTCGTCATACAATTGATTATTAATTTCGTAGTCTTCGAGAAAAACGTTTCTTATTTTGAGTACTTTTTGGTCGATTAGATCCGTGTCCTCATTATTTATATCAGAAATCGATGGCATTTTTCAAACTCAAGACTCAAATGGTTTTCAATAAATTAATAAATAGTTATTAAATATTTAATTAAATTTCAATCAATTACTCAATAATTAAAGTGAAGATCAAATGTCTTTTGATTTAAATATGAATCACTTTTGAAATCGAGGACTGAATGAAACACTACTGAGAATGTCGTGTCTCTAATGTCTTGAGTAGTGGTAACCAAACGACACGTTATCGTCTATTGAATGCCAGTAATCATCGAAAGACCATATTTTTGTTTATGAATTATACACACATTTATCAATAGATTTATAGATTTAATATACATTTCATGTGATATTAATTATTGTATTTTGATTAGTCGAGAGACCGATAAACACTTGTTTCATATCAAACATGAATTTAAGTCAATTTCAAAGTCTAAATGACTTGAAATGTGTATTCAGATGAATGTTTTCCATCAATTAAATCACATTTTTATACAGAAATTCATTTTGAGGCCAATATTTGAGTTGAATCAAGCAAATAGTTTTTGGAAATTTTCATTTTGCAATATTTACCCCTTATTTTAGTCGATATTCTGTTTGTTTTCCGGCTTTTATTCAAATAATCGAGATTTTTCTAATTAAATATTTTTCTAAATTGATTATAATCTTCCATGTTTATGGGTTTTCCAAGGTTTTTGTCTTGCTCAATTGTCATATCTACGCAAACCACAGAATCTAACAATTTTATTCCTGTTCGAGTCCCGGATATTTGATTATCTCAGGTATTGTTTTTAAATTACAAAAACTTTTATCAGATTTTATGGGAAATTATAGTTATGTGAGTTATGTGATTAACGTCATAAAAATTGGCCGTTCATTCCTCATATCAGTAGACTTAATAGTGTATTATTTCCCAGATTTTAATCATTTGATATTTTGTGAAATATTTGAAAAATAGTTTTATTTTATTTAATGTCTGAAATTATTTTTAAAAATAAATCAAAACTATTATATAATTATTGATGTGATTGACATTCATTAATATTAGATTCTTAGTCATTGAGTTTTTTGATTCCCTCGGTTTGTCTTTGAAAGTAAGTCTCATATCCGTCGAGTTTTTCTATTAGTTTTACATCAAAATCATTTCCATCGACAGTGAGAACCGCTATCTTTGAATCTTTGAGAATAGGTTTAGTGATAGCACTTATGGTCAGTTTATTGTTGTTTAGTCTCAAGACTTTCAATCGCTTGCATTCACACAACTGTTGCGGAAGAACTGATATCTTGTTTTGGTTTAAATTCAATTCAATTGCATTCATGTCTTCTATTTGTTCCGGAATTTTCTCAATTTGATTGTCAGACAAATCAATGAAATCTAATCTCTTGAGTGAACACAATTCTAACGGAAATGTCTGGAACTGATTGTGAGACAAGAAAACAGACTTCAAGTTTGAGAGTTCGTCAAAACTTTTGGGCAGTTCTTTGATACGATTGTTGTCGGCTGAGAACACTTCCAACTTCTTGAGAGAACCGAATTCCTCTGGTATGACAGTTATCTGATTGGTGTCCAAACGAAAATTCTTCAACTTTTCAAATGTCTTAATATATTCGGGAATTGTTTTGATGTTGTTTTGAGACAAATTCAATGAACGCAAAGTCGGTCCTAAATCATAAATAGAGGGAAACTCTTCTAATTTGCTTTCAGAGAGTGCCAGGAATCCAGTCTTTTTTGAACCAAGGATTTTAGCCTCGATTAAACTCATTTCGACATTTGTTGACTCTTTCTGTGTTTTTGAGATTTGTTTGTTCTTATCTTTTGCTAATTTATGGTCTTTTTGTACAATAACTTCGATGTCATTATTCTTTGCTATTTTCAAAGCTTTAAATCCGTAGTAAAGAAGAATAATAACAAAAACGATAAAAATAATTGCAATCAATACAATCCCTGTTATAATTAGTGGAGACATTATTCTGATGACATTAAAACGAGGATCAATTTTAGGAATTCCTGTTAACAAAAGTTTATTTTTTTTACAAAAATAAGTTTTTGTTTCAAAATTCATTCATTTATTTCACGCGTTGTTAATTAGATTTATCATTTTTTATTCATTGTTTAATACTAGATAATTATAAGGATGGTCATTTCTCTAAATCTGTCCTTTTTTAAACAAAAGATTTTATCAAAAACAGTAATTATCCTGATTATCCTAATATTTTATGTGGTGTGTCGAGCCTCCAAAATTACTCTCAACTTCGCACGAATATAATCAGGATATAAGTTGTTTCAGGGATTGTGCACATCCTTATCCTGAGCCTACATTAGTTTGTTTTACATTGAATTCACGTTTTTAGTCCAATACCCAGAAAAACGGAAAATCATATTTTGATATAAATCAAAATCCGATTATATTTTGTATCTCATTGTTCTCTAAATCAAAAAATGAGATCAAAATTATCCTAAACTTAATCCAATGAATTGAACTGTTTGTGTATAATAATGAATGTGTTTGTTATCTTGATATTTTTATCAGGTATTGTGTGAAAGTCAACTTTAATTATTAGACTAAACTTGATTTTGAATTTAATTATGTTTTTATTTGTCTTAAAAAATCAAAGGAATACATCAAAGTCTGTGCAACGAAAAGGAAAGTTGTGTCAATGAAAAATTGCGTCAATGCAGTGAACAGTACAGAACTAGTCCTCTATTCTACCCCTCATCTATTGATAATCTCAAACAGTATTGCAGGTCAGAGTTAAAACCTATTAAAATCATTTTGTTTTCAAAAATATTATTCAATTTTTCATAACTTTTAGGACTTTCGAGCAAAAAGATGAGTGCCTTAGGAATAGTTGGACAGAATGTATCCCACAGGAGAGGGAACGGCAGATCATCATCAGTCGTTTAAACGATTCTTTATCTAATCATTACAGACATGTCTGCAATTATAGCACAACTTATAGCAAATGTGAGTCTTTTTCCCTCATTTTTTCCATAAATGGAAATTATTTAATATATTTACTGATATTTTGTTTTGATTTCAGTGTTTGTAAAATACGGCAAATGTTTGAATCTAACGGTCGCTGAACAGAATAAATGTCAAAATAAGTATAAACTTATGAGTCTTCCAAAGGAAGAGCTCTTGACTGCAGTGGGATATTCCAAAAATAACAGCAAATCATTAAATTACCAAAAGATTAGACAACTTTGTTGGTAATGTTTTTCCGTCAAAACACTATTCTTAGGAATTTGTTTATTAAACTTTATCTACTTTGTAATAGTTGGTGGGTTGAATACCAGAGCTGTACAGTCAGAGCAGTGGTGGACAGGTGTGGCGAACACGCAGCCATTCTGGTCAACGAGGAATTCTACAAAACTCATACAAGTACTGCCACCGGAAGAGTACTGACGTATAAGTCATGTCTACCGCAGGACCATTCATTCAGATATCCCGTCTGTTTTCTGGACAAATCAATTGATCCCCAAACAGTTGGAGTTAAGTTTGATGATAAAGATATGGCCATTGAAGACAAGACTAGACTCAGAGACATCGAAGAAACAATAGGTCTGGTCTCTAACCTCACATCAAATCAGTCTGACTTCGCCAACGTCGAGGCCTCTACCGATTCATTGAATAACTCTTTTAATACAAAATGTTATTCAAAAATATTTATAACAATTTTTATCATTGAATTAATCTTTTTGGTTTTGTAAGTTCATTTGGTGAAGAAATTTATTCAAATATTTGGTTTTAAACTAATCAAAGATAAAGAGTTAAAATAAATTTTGAGCCTTAAGTCGATTTAATTTAATAACTTTTAGATAATAATAAATCAGTTTTTTCTCTGAAGTAAAAAAAACTGATTAAAATAAATCAATAATCAGTGGTTTCGTTGAGGAACTGACATATTATATGGTTTCCACCAATCATTGATAGATATAATAAAAATCTCAATAAACCAATGAATCGAATAATTGATAAGCATTTTATTCGAGCAGAAAGTTTTGAACCAATTTGTTGAACTGTTTTGCAAATTCCTGGTGAATGTTATGAGAGCCGTTTGAGAACCGGTAGAGTCGTGCGTCAGGGATCTGACTCATTAAATATTTGGGATGTTCGTCGTCAACTAAAGGATCTTGATCACCGTGCAGTATAAATGTTGGGCAACGTATTTGTTTGACGGTATCCCTGCAAATATCGTCGACATTAACCTGGTAGTGATCGACAAGTGTTGACCACATTTCTTGTAATTCATTTCCGTATACTTTTTCGAAAATTTCCCGAACTTTGGAGTTCCAGAGATTAATATTCTTGGCTCTGATCAAAGCCTTAACGTTTTCTGGTTTACAATAAGCACAGGCGCCCCAAACAACTGTCTTATTGATGACTGACTGATACTTTATAGCCATAAGGAGAGCAGTCTTTGCCCCATCGCTCCAACCCATTGTCGAATAGAAATTGATATTCAGTTTCTATAAGTAAATTAACATTAAATTTTGATCATTTATATTGATTAGAAAAGGATAAGAATAAATATTTAAAATTACCTTCATCAATTTCGCAGCTAAATCTGCGTCCCTATTATAAACATTGCTATCCCATTGCCTTTCCGGAGGTCGACTATACCTGTGTTTGATTTGAGATTAATTAAGGTTTTAAACAAAACAATAACAAAAATTAGACACGAATGCAATCCATACCCATATCCGGGTGGGTCCCATGCAATTAGTGTAAATAGAGTATGGTCAAAATTCTCTAATTGATCGGTGAAGTCAGTTCTACTCGTGCCTTAATTATTAGATTTGCATTAATTAAGTGTCACTTAAATGATGTTAAATCACGAATACCTAACCCTCCGGGCAAAAGAAGCACTTTCTCGGGTCCGGTCCCAACTCTTTCGTAGTGAATAAACAAACCGTCGATTTCGATCTTTTGGCCCAACATTTTCAAAGACAGGTAAACTTTCTTCACTGTTTAGATCAATTACTTTGTTTGGAATGGTTTTGATAAACAATGGACTGACTCCTGAATTATATGCAAAAGTGGAAAAAGGGATACAATAAGAATGAATTAATTAATTTTGTTGACTACATCTCTGACATCATATGAAATATAATGACTTAAATTCTTCTTCTTCTGACGTTTTTATGAGTATTTTCGCCCAAAAGTACATTAATTTAAGAATTTATTGATATTTTTAAAATTAATTTTTCCTCATTTCTTAATAGATTGCAAGATTTTCTTCGAGTAATTCAATTAAATTTATAGCAAATAATTCGATAGATAACTCATAAAATACAAAGGAATATGTTCATTAGTAAGCCAAATGGTCACCTAAACTCGGGTCCTGGTGACCATCTCAGAATCAGTTCATAT